>JAATLQ010036057.1:12480-24398 GCA_013421005.1 Heliconius erato x Heliconius himera | reverse complement strand
CATAAAAACAAAAAAAAAAAAAAAAAAAAAAAAAAAAAAAAAAAAAAAAAAAAAAAAAAAAAAAAAAAAAAAAAAAAAATAAAAAATAAATAAAGCTTGTTACACTGTTCAATAACATTTAGAGCAGGGGTTCCCAACCTTTTCTTGATCAAGGACCACTTTTATATCATTCTTGGTAACAGGGACCACTATGCATATAGGTATAATAAAAATTAACTGTGATAATTAAACAGAAACTTCGCCTCACCATACCCAGTCATAAAATTAAAATCGTTCACGGACCACATTTAAGCTTCTGCGGACCACTGGTGGTCCGCGGACCACTGGTTGGGAACCGCTGATTTAGAGGATAAACATGTATGGAATTAATGTCTATTGAATGTGATGCAGGATAGCTGCCAGTTAATGTAATAATTAAATTATACCATACTCTTTGAAAAGAGCAACTGTTGAGTTTCTTGCCGGCTCTTCTCAGCAGAACTGCCTTCCGAGCCGGTGGTAGCTTTTTTATAATTTCAAAAGTGCTTACAATAGTCTATTTTAATAAAGAATATTTTGAGTTCGAATTTGAATTCAGTAATATAGATTATATAACCATGTACCTAATTATTTTACACAATAAAATAAACTAAACATATAAAAAAAAACTAAAAAGGAATCTAAATCTAAAATCTCTTCAATCATAGTATCGCAACGAATATAAAAGTTTCTCTACCAAATTATATAGATAAGAAGGTCATTTGTCGATGCCAGTTCGTCTAGATTTGTAGAAGTTTGTTATAAGCAAATTGAAAACAATTTATAAGATTCAGCCTTTTTACTGTTTTCTGTGAGAAAGCCAGTGTAAGTCGACGCAAGAATACTCTGGTAATTCTGAAGAATCCTGTCTCTCCAGAGACGTATTATTTCTGGTTTATGTACAAAGGACTTGGAAAATATGAAACATATATTTGTGAAATATTATGAAATACATATATATTTACTTTAAAATGATGCTTGATTAAAATGATGAATGCCTTATGAGGCCAGTCGTGGTGCAGGAGTAGTTGTGGGTTCGATTCCCACTCGGGGAAATGTATTATTATTTGTTAGTATTTACATTTATTTGCTCCGGTAATAAGCCAAGGCGCGGCGTTGAGTTCTGCTACTCAACACGCAAAAATTCGGCGGAAATTGGACAAGTGTGTGTTAACACTAGGTTCTCTTTGTCTACTTTGCTATATGCGGGATTCAGCGTAAACCGGAAAAAAAATATATATTTCCCGCCAACAATAAATGGGAATGGTTGGCAGAAATTTATAAATTCAATTTCAGTAATCACAATATTATTTAGATTACCTAATTTAATGAATTAATGTTTACGAACTTTTATGATAATTATACGATACAAAAAACTAGTTTACAAACATGATATTTGATTTATTAACTTGTTTTTTCCTATTTCACAGAATGTTGGATTAAACGTTTCCCTCGCGGACATTTTTTTTTATTTTGCGGCTCGTATTTCTTTCGAGGCTAATTTAAAAAGTTTGGCTAGTTTGCGTCGTCGCAGCTAATACCAAGCTGCAAAAAAACAAGACATTGTATGTTTCGTGGCGGATATCAATATTGTAACCATAGCGTAAAATTAAAATCATTTACTTCCCCAGTGGGAACGGAATTCGCAACCTTCGCGTTGACACTCAAATGTTTTGCCGCTAGGTCATGAAGGCCTCGATTGCCCTAAGAAAAGTTAAATTTTTATTAAATATTAAATGAAATAAAATATTTAAAAAATAATTAAATAAATATTAAATTATATGTTATGTATTAAAAAAGAACAAGCCAAATATAAGTTGCAAATAGTACTTCCGTGTATTCTGCAAAATTCGTATGAAGAAATGCTTAAATTCCATTCAAGAACACTTGTTGTTATAATGAATATTCGACTTTGTAAGCGAAACCTCAGTGAAACTTTACGTCTCAACTTTAACCGAGTTTGCTAACATTCTTTGCTCAGGACATAGTATGTTTTAAGAGATACGTGACTAGCATGTTACATTTTTAATAATAAGTTGAAACAAAAACTGCTTTTTCTACTAAGCTTATACTTTTGTTAGCAAAAAACTATAAAAGAGTAACTTTTTAAATGAATTTAAGCTAAAATTATTAATATTTCATCTCCTCGATTGGTAATCGAACCCACAAATAATCACTAATTTTAATTTATATCGTTTGGATTTATATTTTACTAAAAAATAACATATATAAAAATTAAATCCTCGAGTACCGCTGGGAACAGCATTAGTTAAACATACATTTAATAGCACAAAAGTATAACTATAAATATAAGAAATATTGAAGACATTCAATAAGAAAAAAAAATTAAAAGAAACTTTGAAGTAATGTACCAGAAGCTCGCTGATATAAACTCCACATTAAATAACACTTTGAAAACAAATGTCTTTTGAACAGCACATGGTGCTTTTTGTTGCATGAGACAGTCTTTTAAGAATGTTTCGTCTTGGTTGTGCTTTTAAGATAAATGGTGAAAACATTGTAGTTTTATAATAAATGTTTTTTATTTATCTGTTCGTGTATGTTGAATTTCAAGGTATTTTTGGTGTAGAAATTGCTTCTGGGCGACCATGTAATACAATTTTGGCATATACTTGTTGGGTAAAATTTTATTCATTTTATTTTCAGTTTTACGCTCTTTCACGGATAACAGGATAGGTGAAGGGTACCTGAGAACCTAGTGCTAAGATACTCCGCTCCATTTTATTCATATTAATATTTATATTTATAATAATACTAGCATTAAATATATTTAACTATGAAGTGTATAATAAAAAAAATGAAAATGAAAACCTTAAGTTAAAGCATTAACATTAAGCCTTTGTGTGAGTTCTGCTGCAAAGCAGCTGCTAATGCAAAGAAAGAATATTCAAGTACAGTATAAAAAAAAATCTAAATTTTTGCCATTTAAAATTCACTTCCTTCATACAAACATATCTGATATCCAACAAAAAATAAGAAAAGAATGATCCATCGTCATACAGCATTCTAACTAAAAAAAGGGTGAAGCGGCACTCACATTAGGGGCAATGCTCGATACGCCCTAGTTTCCGGGTCGGAAGTCGACGTGTATGCTCTTCGTTTTATGTAAACACCTTTGAAGGGGTAAATAGTTTTGGCACACGAGACTCCCAAGTAAGGTTAGTAGTTAGATTGGGGTAATTTCGATGAATTTGTTTCTAGAAGATCTTAGAATTTTTAGAGCAATCGTATATTGTATATATTTTTTTAAATTTGTTTTTAATTGAGTTCATATTTCAAAATCAAGTATACAGATGGAAGCGTCAGCGCTCCTTTTCTCCCTTTATGGGAACAGTATATAGGGTCAAATATTTTAATCCCATACCTAAAAAACTGAAGATACCTCAACAGTTTAGATGTAGGATTTTTTTTTTCATTTCACGATGTTTATTTATAAGTGTATTTCGTGTGACGCAGTTACGCATATACCAATAACGTAAACACATACTACTACAAAAATACTACTAAAGGTAAAACAACTTTGAACTTTGCCGCCAATGCCGACGATTCGATTTCGGAATGAGGCGTATGCGGCGGTATCTAAGGGATAGATAGGTTTATGGCTGCGTGCGTCGTTTTCGACGTTTTATTTTACAAAAATAATTTTATTATTTATTTTGTTTAAAAACAACACTTTCATTTTTACGAAAAAAACATTTTTTTAATTGTATTAGGCTCTTATAGAGTACATAAAACTATGGTTTCATTTACAGTGTTGCTGACAAAAACACTCTGTATAAGTGTTCCTTACAAAATTCATTTAGTAACTGCGTTTCTCTTTTTTTAGATTCCCTCTACTACCATGCTATATGCGGTATACAGCGTGAAAAAAAGGTAAAATCCTTTGCATAATAGAATTGGTTAATAATTAATGGTAATTTAATTTAATTTATCTTGTTATTCTATTTTACGTTTTGATCATAAAAAATGATCATGCTTGCACAATAAGACTGATTATAAAGATGTTGTGGAAAATAATCAAAAATTTTTTTTTACTCTTTTAGAAAGACTGACCGACGGGACTTAACGCTGCACTTTATCACTACCGTCGAAATCAAATTGATTTATATCCACAGAATTCAATCCACAACTTTCGTTTACAGTTAGACGATGTCCCACTGCGCTATTATGCCTTCAATGGAAGTACAATCTAATAACAATAAAAAAATCTGCTTTATCTAAGCAGTTATTCTCAAGAACAATTACTTACAATATATGGAAAATATTTAAAAGGTAAATCATTTTCTTTGGCCACTTTACCAACGTTATCACTTAAACGCCGTTATGTCTTACTTAGAAGCAAGCCATTTGCGTTTGTAACAGATAATTTTATTAGAACGTGACTTTTTTGATGTTTTTTTAAAACAATAAAATGCATTTATATTTAAACAGGTGCAATATTCATAGAGGCTTAGTTGAGTTTGAAACTTGTTTAATCAAAATGGCTACCTTTTTTGTTTTTGTCCTGGCGGCTGTACTCTTTAGTGTAAGTATATTTTAATATGAATTATCATTATTTATTTTTTTTAATTATTATCAGCTTCACGTTGTATCCCGCACACTGCAGGGTAGGCAGAGGGAACCTAGTGTTAAGACACTCCGTTCCCCATTTTATGCCGAATTCTGGAGGCATTGCGTGTTGAGTGGCAGAACTCAACGCCGCGCTTTGCCTCGACACCAGAGCGAAGAAATGGAAATATAAATTTAAGTAAATATTTCATCTCCTCGAGTAAGGATCGAACCAGTCGGTTTTACAGTCACACTTTGTGCCACTGCGCCACGACTGGCCTCAGTAATATTAATTATATTTTGTTATATCTATTTTTAATGTTAATAATATACATTATTTAGGTATGAGTAGCTTTGCTAGTTTTGAATTTTGGTTTCTAACGGGACGTGCACCGAAGTTATCACTTGTATTGTAGATACCATTGATTAGGTGGAAACATTGTTTTTTAATACAATTTTCGAAGTGTTTCTAAAATATTAATATTTTTTTTAACTTTACACTGTATCACACACACAGTAATACTAGGCAGTGGGAACCTCGGAACCTAGTGTTAAGATATTTCGCTTCATTAGAACTTCCGTTTCCTACTTTCCGCCGAATTCTGAAGTGATTGGAACGAAATGAAAATAAATATTTTATTTCGCCGAGTGGGAATCTAACCTACAAACTTACAGTCGCACGCGTATGCCACGACTGGCCTCAACTTTAATTGTCTTTTTAAGAAAAAAAAAATCATAAATCACGATTGATAAGTTATACTGTCACATATCGCTTTACTACTTGTAACTATGAGAAAATATAGTATATTTTTAAGTAGATTTTATATTAAATATATGATATTTTTTTATATTTGTTATTATTTTTTTCAAAAATTACAGGTACAAAGTGCCCCTGTCGATGTGCACAGTACAGCATCAGCGTCTAGTGCTATGCATCTTCTGGTAAAGAACTCTGAAGACGCCACGAACTATCACTTGACACCGCTTATGAAAGAAATTGATGACATTAATGAGGAAATCACAGCAGAATTGGACGCTATGTTGCCTTATCTTAACTTTTTCGTAAGTTTTTTTTTTGCGCCACATTGTATCCCACATACAGGTTAGGCAGTGGGAACCTAGACTTAAGACACTTCTTAAGTCTAGGTTCCCACTGCCTAACCTGTATGTGGGATACATAGGAGAACGAAGTGTCGTTCCCCATTATCCGCCGACTTATGAAGGCATTGCGTGATGAAAGGCGGAATTCAACGACGCACTTTGCCTCGACACCAGACTGAAGAAATAAAAATTCATTTCCTCGATTGAGAATGGAACCCACAACCTGTCACGTTTACACACATTGTGCGTGACGACTGGAGCTTTTTTTAGTTATAGGTACATATTTGCTTATGCATAAATATTAGATGCTTAGTAGTATAAATCGTCAGATATTTTCTCGCAAAGCAAATTAGACATAGAGAATTTAGTGTTAAGATCCATTCTCCGCTTACCGTCCGAATTCATGATATCGCATTTTGAGTGACGGGATTAAATTCCACACTTTACACTTCTCAAACGGTAAGATAATCCACTCCCTCGATTGCGGATCGAATCTGCAACTATCGTGTGTACAATTTTTAATTACCGAATCTATACTGTAATCGAAATCTCTTAACACTAGGCTCTTTCTGCCTACCCTTCTACATGCGGAACATAGCGTGAAACTGAAAGAATAAAAAGACTAAAATACACAAATATTGAACGAAGTTCTAATTACATTTTAGAATAGTGGTCAAAGCCAACGCTCGTTTATATTCACAAATAGTAACTACTTTAACAATCGCTAAATACTCCACATACTAGTTTCTATTTGTTCTGTGACTTTGTTAGACACATTTGCGTATGACACAGAGCTAACATACTCGTAATGTTCTTAATATTTGTATTTAAAAATTACCGTATTTTTCTATTCATAAGATTTTTTTGATTTTTATAAAACCAGAAGAGATAATTTTTTTTTTTTTTTCAAAATTACTGTGACAGTTATAATTTTATTGTGAAATTGTTTACATTTATCTTATACTACCGACCAGGTTGGTTTCCAGGAGGCACGGGTTCGAGTCCCGCTACGTTCAAAATTTTTATACGTTTTCTAAATATATAAGTACTTAAATTTAAAGATTTTTCCATACAGACTTTCAACCCCTTATTTGCACCCTTAGGGGGTGAATTCTAAAAAACCATGAAACACGTGTTCAATGAAATCTTTTTAAGAGTCTGAATTTCTTTAGAGTTAACATTTTTCAAAATCCCTTCTTAGTGGATGTCCAGATTACGAAAATAAACATCTGTCCAAATTTCACGTTTCTACGCACAGCGATTACAGCTGTGCGTGCGTATTACTTCAGTCAGTCAGGTACATGTCCTTTTATATATATATATATATAGATAGATTATATTAAAAAACAACGTGTTGAATTCAACCTGTAACCAGAAGAGTAAAAAATATACAGGTAAAATATACGTCTACATAAGACGTACCGTGTATTCCTTTGTGAATTGTATAAATAAAACTTTCTTATTAAAGTAGGAACTGGTATCTTATATTACTGGTGTTTTATAGAAAAATTGCAGAGCAAAATCATTTTTGAAAATATAATTGTTAAAATGAATTGTAGAACATTTTGTAAACATATTTTCAAACATATATTTGTAACAAACAAATAGTTAATTGACGTCTCTATGTTAATTAGCTTTTGATTAATTTAAACTTTACAGCTTCACGCTGTTTCCCGCACACAACAGGGTTAGTAGAGGGAACCTAGTGTTAAGACACTCCGTTCCCCACATTCTGCCGAATTCTGGAGGCATTGCGTAGTTGTGGCAGAACTCAACGACTTTGCCTCGACACCAGAGCGACGAAATGGAAATATAAATTTAAGTAAATATTTCATCTCCTCGAGTGGGGATCGAACCCGCAACAAGTCGGTTTTACAGTCACACTTTGTGCCCCTGCGTCACGACTGGCCTTTAAACTTTACCTTTATTGAATATTAGATACCTATATCAGTTAATTTTTCAATTATACTATGTACTCTATATATAACATAATTTTGAATTAACTGCTATTATATTTAATTATATATACGACTCGGTAAATAATATTTAAATGTATTGTGACGAAACGAACGTTTTGTGAATTTCGCACATATTATCTCAAATTCTTGTAGTCATATTTCACAGGTCATATGTTATTTTGAGAGTTTATTGTCTTATATATCTACATATATTTAAGACAATGTTATAGATATTGCAATATTTTTTTTATTTTTTTCATAATATTTCATCACTACTTGAGGCCAGTCGTGGCAGAGCGGCACGAGGTGTGACTGTAAAACTGACTGGTTGTGGGTTCGATCCCCACTCGACGAGATGCAATATTTTATTAAATTTATATTTCCATTTTCTTCGCTGTGGTGTCGAGGTTAAGCGCGTTGAGTTCTGCCACTCAACACGCAATGCCTCCAGAATTCAGCAGAAAGTGGGGAACGGAGTGTCTTAACACTAGATTCTCTCTGCCTATCCTGCTGTGTGCGGGACACTGCGTGAAGCTGATAATGATGATGACTAATTGATATTTGCCATTGATATTATAATTATGTATGTGTGAATGATTCTTTACATTATTTCTTGATAAAATTTATTTATATGATATTTTAGAAATCTACATTATAGCTTTGTGTTTTTGATTTATTAGATTTTCTTAATGTAACAACCATAACAGATTGGGAGGAGAAATAATATTTTACTCTCCCGAGAGGAAACTTTCATTTCCTCGTTCTGGTAACGAGGCAAAGCGCGGGAATCGAATTCACAACCGCCGCGTTTACAATCACACGCTTGTACCCTCGCGCTATGACTATCCTCTATGTTTATTTTAGTTTTAAAAAATTGACACAAAATAATATATTTAAAAATATTCAATGGATAAATTCGATTTTTGTAAGTATTTTATTGCACGTTTTCGTATGAAAACTAACCAGGTAATGGTTTATTTTAATCGGATAGAGAACTATTAACTGTTTAGCTCGAACACAAAAGCAAACGCGTTAGTGACTCGTTATTTGTACTCACTATTTACAATCTATAACAAACACAAGGATGTGATTGTAACGAAATAATTGTGGGTTCAATCCCCACTCGGGGGAATGATATTATTGTTTATTAGTATTCTTATTTCTTGGCTCTGTTCATCAAGGTAAAAAGCCCGGCGTTGAGTTCCGCCACTCAACACGCAGTACCTAAAAAATATTGGTGGAAAGTTGGGAACGAAGTGTTTCAACACTAGATACCCTTGGCCTATCTAGCTTATTGCGGGATACAGTGTGAAGCTATAGCGTATATACATATATATATAAGTCTTGTTTTTATAAAAATTAACAAATGAAAAATTAAGTCACGTGTTGAGTCGGAAATTAAAAAGGTAGCATGAAGGCGCTGATCTCTGATCTTCGTTACCCCGTAATATTTCTGAATCTGGAAATGTAAATAGTAGGTTTTATTTATATTTAAAATGTTCAAAATCATAGAGATAAATTACATACATTATTATTTGTAGAAACTGAATAGAGTTGTTTAAAACTTTTATTTGAAACATTAGATACTATTCAAATTGTGTCATTAATAACCCTTATATTTTAAGAAAGGAAGATTATTTTCTTTTCTGGACGTCGCGGCGTAGTGGGACAGCGTCTGACTCTGTCGTGACCGTTGTAAACACATTTAGAAATTAATTTTCATTTCCTCTCTCTGGTAAAAAGACATAGTGCGACGTTAAGATTCGCCAATCAACATATAATGTCTCGAAATTGTACCTATCTTGCACAGCAAGATAATAGATATATTTTTCTCATATACATATGTGAGAAAAGTGGAAAACTTAAATCTTTTTAGTAAAGATTAAATCATATTTATATATTTTTTTTTTTGCAGCTTGACACCTTATTTAATCGTCCCACACAAGAACAAGAAGGAGGATGTGTAGACGACATGGTGATACAATTAGTACCTGAAAAGTCCGATTTGAGCCCAGAAGTTGGTGATTCTAATGTTGCTCATTCTACTCTCGACGTTTCTGATGATGATTCTAGTGATGATGACTCTACTGTCCCTGAGGTTATTGCGGCTTAGTTCTTATTAATAATATACTGAATTAAGATACTTTTAATTAGATACTAATAACATGTGCATATGCAGATTTATTTTATAATATACATGTATAAAAAAGAATTACTGTTTATCTTAATCCTCTCTTACAACTATAGCAACCCTCTAACTATAGGTACGAGACGTAATGTTATGTTCTATTTTGTAGCCGGGTGAAATCATCAATATATATATATATATATATATATATACACATATAAATTAAAATTATCTCTGTGTCTGGGATTTAACAATAACCGTGTTTTTGAAGTTAATATAGTTACTTGCACGATACTACACAAAATACACACAAATAAACTATTTTAAATTTCTGTCGGTCTGTTTCGGTTTGTCCGGGGTAAACTCCGGAATAGCAGAATTGTTTTTTATTTTACTTTCATTGATAGAGGTGGTTGTGGAGCAATATATATATAATAATATAATATATATATATAGGGGAGAGGGGGGTAGCTTAGAACAGGGGCACCTTTGAAAATATGTGTCAACAGAGCTATTTTAAAAATAAATTTTGGTAGATTTTTTTTGAGTAGTGGCAGCACTAATCTGCACACGTGTCACTTGTCACCGCTGATATATGAGAGCCAGTTGTTGAGTTACGAGGAGTGTTTGATTTTGAGTAAAATGTTATGCATTTTTGAATAAACGCGTAAGGATCGCAGGGATCCAATTCAAGGTATATGGTTTTATTTTTTTCTCTTTTAGTTAGAATGTTTCATATGTCATGCAATAAACTAGAAATTACTACAATTTTTAAACTTTTACTTGAAAAAAAAAAACGCTTGTAATTTTCCAATTACCCCTGAGGCAGCTTTGAACAAAATAAAGGGGGCAGTTTTGAATATTATTATATGTAAAAAAGTACCGCGAAAGAAAAACAAAACTAAACTGAACTTTTCTTCACAAGAAACTGACTCAAAAATGCATTTGGAATCAAAAGAGGAAGTGACAATTTACTGTGAAGAGAATGAAGATACTGAAACCTGTGCGTATGAAGACTACGAAATGGAATTAGACTACAATTTAATAAATATTGGAGACTTCATTTTAGCGAATGTCTCATCATCTGTGAATAATAAAAAAGTAGCTTGTATATTTTTTTCTTTTCTGAGAAAGAGGACAAGTGCTACGTTAGTTTTTCAAAAGTCTTACGTAGACTAGACTTGAAGCCAGTCGTGGCGCATCGGCACGAAGTGTGACTGTATAACCGACTGGTTGTGGGTTCGATCCCCACTCGAGGAGATGAAATATTTACTTAAATTTATATTTCCATTTCTTCGCTCTGGTGTCGAGGTTAAGAGCAGTCCTGCCACTTAACACGCAATGCCTCCAAATTTAGAAAGTGGGGAACGGAGTATCTTAACACTGGGTTCCCTCTGCCTACGCTGCTGTGTGCGGGATACAGCGTGAAGCTGATTTAAACAAAATATTTTTTAAACAAATACCTTACTACCCTAATTTGAAGTAAGAAAAATTAAATTTAAAGTAAAACATCGATGTAGTACGTGACGTAACCAGCAACTGAAATTGAGGGAAGTAGTCTACGTAAGAAATAAAAATCAGCTTCACGTTTCAACTCCTCCTCCGGCCTCATTTTGTTTTATTTTCATAATATTAGATTTATTCTATAATTTATCCCATAATGTTAATTACTTCTAGGAAGCCAAAGCTACTTTTTTGTTTGTTCGTTTTTTAAAGTCTATTAATAATATTAAAGTTATTTAACACTAGTACTAGTACAATCGCAATATTAAACTAGGTATATTATTTTTTTAAGTTAATATGGTACTGATATTTGATCTCCATCGTTTCTAATGTTAAGTTTACCGATAAAGTTACTTAAAAGTTTGATAAGCCTTTTAATTTCATTGAATTTGATGATAGTTCAAAACTGCCCCATATGTTATATATATGTTCAAAGCTACCCCGGAAGGGGGGCAGCTTTGAACATTTGACTACTGCTACTAAAGTTGATATTGCACCTTTAACTTATATATTTTTCTACATATGATGCTACGATTGTGTGGCACAATAGTTGGACTAAGCATTGTGAAATAGTAAAGAAGTTAAAAACTGTAGAATTTTTAGATATGACACAAAGTTTAAAAATCGTTCGAATGTGCCCC
>JAATLQ010036057.1:0-12380 GCA_013421005.1 Heliconius erato x Heliconius himera | reverse complement strand
TCAAGCGGGCGAAGCCGCGTAGGAAAAGCTAGTTAGTAGGATGATGCATGAAGGTAAAGCAAATATTTATGTACAATATTTATTTACCTGTTCAACAAAGTAATATATGAAATCAGTAATACAAGTACATAAATAAGGATACAAGTAAGCCATCATCAGTTCGAGGTCATTTTCTCACAAGTCCACAATGGATTGCAAAATAATTTTGCTTTGTGTCTTCCTTGCATTAGAACATGTAAGTACTTTTAATTTCAATTTAAATAATAAAATGAGGCCGGTCGTGGCGCAGAGGCACAAAATATGACTGTAAAATCGAGTGGTTGTGGGTTCGATCCGAACTCGAGGTAGTGAAATATTTATTTACATTTATATTTTCATATCTTCGCTCTGGTGTCGAGGCAAAGCGCGGCGTTGAGTTCCTCCACTCAGCACGCAATGTTCCCTCTGCCTACCCTGCTGTGAGCGGGAAACAACGTGAAGCTGATTTAATTAAATTTTAATAAAATGAAATATATTTGTAAAATATGTGATAAAATCATACAATCAATTTCACCTTATCTAACGCTTAGTGTCCCTTAATGGAGAAAAAAGAGGACAGAATTCGAAATGTATATAAAATTGTTTTTCTTGTTTGTAGATCATGAAATATATAATAAGATAAATTAATTATAACTAAATCATTTTGCATTTGTCTAGTAATCTAAATGTTATACTCCATTATTCAACTTCCTGAATATTCTATTGGAATACTAATCGCAAGTACTGATTGAAGATATATTTTGGTAACAACTAAAATAGTGCGCTTAATAAGTGCGCATAATTTTGTTACAAATATGTACGGGGCCGCAAAAAAAAATGACTATTTTCTGCGTAATTTTGACTACTGTATACCTTGTCTGTGTACAGTATGGTCAAGTCGTGGTCTGAAGATAGCTGTCTTTTCATTATTTACTTCCAAAGTGAACAGCCACAATTATATACGATAATTTAACTAGATGGATTTCCCCATGCTACCGTTTTGCCGTGTGATCCCGACCTAGAATAGGACCATCCTGGTACAGGTGGTGTCGTAAGGTGCGACTAAAGTACGTGTGGTAGAGTCACGTCGCCAGCAATGGCAAAACGCATGGACAGACTCGACCGGATCATTACCACCCCCGGCATTAAAAACCGGCGCTAAGTAGTAGCTTTATGTCACTGCGTTTCGCATCAGGTAATGCCGGGCTCCGGCGCCAAACCCACCTTGTCGGCCGGCAACGCACCTGTAGCTCCTCTGGTGTTGCACGGAGTCGTGGGCGGCGGTGATCAATTACCATCAGGTGACCCGAACGCTCATTTGCCTTGTATTTTCCATAAAATAAATACTATTGCATACACATAGACATGCTTGGAATACGCCATCTTAATTTTTTTAAACAAATTTAACATATATTTAAACTTACTTCAACTTCTAACATTGTTGATAATAATATTTCTTATATAAAATCGAGTAAAAGTATTTAAATAACAAATTATCGTTGATCAATTTATAAACATCATCAGAAGTTGAAAGGTCAGTGTCTGTTATCTTATAAGAATATGATAATGCTGTAGTAGTAGAAATGTAGTGTATATACTTTATTGTCAATTTTTTGTTTTTTTTTCTTTTACAAAAGAAAATTAAATAAGGGCTATCTCGTTTTCCAAATTAGGTGATGAGGAATGTATTTTTTTTAAAATTTGTTACATTTGAATACAATAAAAATATATAATAATATTTTTATTGTATTCAACCATATATTATGTAATCTAAAAACATCGTTATTGTTATAAAAATATTTACAATAAACGGTTTACATTAATATTTATATGGTAAACCTGATTTACGACAGTGTCATCTCAAACATAATATTCCTAACATACTATTTCATAAATAATAAATTTCACTTAAAAGATTTTTTTAATAAATATAGACCTAATAATAGATTTTAATTTGATGATTGACTTAAATTTGAGGCCGTCATGGCGCGGGGGTACACTTGTGAGTATGACTGTAACGCGAAGATTGTGGATTCGATCCCCACTCGAGAAAATGAATTATTATATATTAATATTTTCATTTTTTCGCTCTGGGACCTAGGCAAAAGCCTGGCTTTTAGTCCCGCCACTCAACACGGAATCCGTCGAAAAATTAGAAGGAAAGTAAGGAGTGTCTTAACACTAAGTTTCCTCAACCTAGCTTGCTGTGTGCTGTGTGCGGGATGAAGCTGATTTAATTAGATCTTTTTACTTATTTTATAATAGAAAAATATTATTTTTAAATATTAAAAAAATTACTCTACAGACAAACGGCTTCGTAAAAAGGGAAGTACAACTGACCACAACCAATAACATAGCTGATTTGTTCAAGCGTAACGTAGATAGGTTCCGTGACTGCGTGGACAAGGCCATGGCGGCCGCTGCAAGTGAAGTCGACGAAAAACAACTCCAACCTATTTTCAATGCCCTCGGGGAACAAGTTGATAAGTTTTCTAAAGTGGTGAGCTATTTCTTTATATTATATAGGTAAATTGGCCAGTCGTGGCGCAGTGGCACAAAGCGTGACTGCAAAATTGACTGGTTGTGGGTTCAATCCTCACTCGAGGAGATGAAATATTTACTTAAATTTATATTTCCATTTCTCCGCTCTGGTGTCGATGCAAAGCGCGGCGTTCAGCAACACGTAATGCCTCCAGGATCCAGCAGAAAGTGGGGAACGGAGTGTCTTAACACTAGATTCCCTCTGCCTACCCTGTTGTGAGCGGGATACAGCGTGAAGCTATGTAAATAGGCCGTCGTGGCGCAGGCTCCTGCGCCACGACGGCCTATTTGGAGTCACAAGGATGTGACTGTAATGCGGCGATTGTGGGTTCGATGCCCACTCGAGAAATTAAATATTTATTTAAATTTATATATAAATTTCTTTGCTCTGGTGTCCAGGCAGAGGCTTTGAGTTCCACTACTTAACACCTATTGCTGGAATCCGAATTCTGGAAATTCGGTGGAAAGTGGGGAACAGAGTGTCTTAATACACACTGTATCCCGCATATAGCAGTGTAGTGTAGTGCAGGCCGAGGGAACCGGGTTTTTGATTATTGCCAGAGCAAAGGAATGAAATTTTTTATAAATAATAATTAAAAAAACAAAGATAAAACATTCTCTCGATTGGGAATTGAACCCACAATCGCCGCATTACAGTCACATCCTTGTGCCCCTGCGCCACGACGGCCTATTTACATAGCTTCACGCTGTATCCCGCTCACAACATGGTAGGCAGAGGGAATCTAGTGTTAAGACACTCTACACTTGTGCCCATGCGTCATGACGTCCTTAACAGTTTTAGTACTAGTGATACTAGATAATTAAATTAAAAATGCTGTTTTCATTTCAGTTCGAAATCCTCACGGCACCTCCTGCATCGTCACCAAAAAATCAATAAAAATTATAACGTACTTAAATGAATATATTCCAATTGGTGACCAACACTTCAATTACCATTATAATAACTGATAAACAAAGAACGTGATTAAATATCGTGCGTACTTATGAAATTATAGATTGCGATACTATAATATATACTATTAATAACTTGTTAAAATGAATTGCATCAAGCATAATAAGATATTAAAATTAGCTTCACGATGTATCCGCACAGAGCACGGTAGACAGAGAAAACCTAATGTTCAGACACTCCGCTCCCACTTTCCGCCGAATTCTAGAGGCATTGTGTGTTGAGTGGCGGAACTCAAAGGCGCGACATCTCTTACATCTCTTTTTAAACTAATTAGCTTTTATTTATTATAATATATTTTATTGTAATTGACAAAGAAGTAAATAAACTTAATTTTATCTAAAAATCAGATCTTTTTCTATTAAATTGCAAAAGAAACGCTCACATACGAAATTTGGAGAACGCCGAAATACCACTTGAACTATTCTACAAACATCTAAAAGGAATCCCGCAGCAAACAGTGGAAGAATCCTCGACATGAACAAATAAGTTTATTTTGATCCCCAAAGCCGAAATCTACCGTTACGACGTCTTTAATGAAAAGAATTGTATTGGAACCAGCTTTCTTTAGTAAAAGTTTTAGGAAAAAATGTCACTTATTTCTAAATTGCCTGAATATTGATTTAAGAAGTATAAAATAAGGTAAGGAGTATTATTTTGTGGCCAGTCGTGGCGCAGCGGCACAAAGTGTGATGTAAAACCGTGTGGTTGTGGGTTCGATCCCACTCGATGAGATGAAATATTTACTTAAATTTATATTTCCATTTCTTCGCTCTGGTGTCGAGGCAAAGCGTGGCGTTGAGTTCTGTCACCTAACACGCAATGTCTCCAGAATTCGGCAGAAAGTGGGGAACGGAGTGTCTTACACTAGGTTCCCTCTGCCTACCTACCTGATTAAGTATGAAATAAAATTTGTTAAAATGGAGTTATGTAATATGTACAAGTATTTTAATACCTGTACGACCATGAAGTACGAGTATATCTTGGTGGTTTTTAATATCTGAGAATGCGTTCGTTCGTTCTTAATATTTTCAAGTTTTTAAAAGGTTTTTAAATTATTCTGTTGTTTCTGTATTGTGGATTATAGTAAAAAATAATTAAAATCGATACAATAAGTTAATAATTACTTGGTGAAAACAATGTATTTTAAAAATAATGGCAATGTTTTTTTTAGCCTTACGCTGCTTCCGCCACACAGCAGGGTAGGCAGAGGGAGCCTAGTGTTAAGACACTTCGTTCCCCATTTTTCACTGAATTTTGGAGACATTGCGTGTACAGTGGCGGAACTTAACGCCACGCTTTGCCTCGACATCAAGCGAATACAATACAAATACAATAATTGAAGCTATTGACATCTTATTAAATATTTCCATAAGACATTCAAAATATATTTACTTGTAAAGGAATAAAAGATACAAATCTTATGGTAATGTAAATAAAAGAATGAAACGTTTAGTCCTATATAAATATTATAAGTGGCGTCGGCAAAAAGCTCTTTTTTCGTACAAAAAGGTATTAGGCCGTGCTCTATCATACATAAGAGTTCTTATTAACGAGATTGTTCACAAATGATATTGAACAAAGAAAAATAATAATTGTAATGGAATCGACCTTATTTATACGACCTTAATATTTGTGTTAGTTATTAGATTTATATACCTATCGGTTAATTGGATAGAATTCTTAGACGATTTCTAAGAGGCGCGGGTTCGAGTCCTGCTATGCCCCCAATTTTTTTTTCAGTTGTGTGGAATAACTAAAATTTTATTATAAAAAATCTAATATTGTCTTGATTTTTTAAAAAGCAAAGTAACAAGGCACTAACTTTGCTTTGTTTATGTATTTTTCCAGGCACAGTGAATGAGTGAATATAAAAATATATAAATAAAGAACCATCGTGGCATAGTGTGTCAGTATCAGACTGTAAAGGTGGTTATTGGGGGTTGGATTCCTCGGGGGATAATCTGGTAAGACAAAGTGCAGCTAAACGCTGCGCTTTGTCTTACCAGATTATTGATTATTGCCTCGCTAACCAATACGCAATAAATGTGATTTCAGTGAAAAGTGGCCTACAGTGCTATCACGTGAAATATTGTTAGTATGTAGTAGTAGTATGTGATGTTACATTGTCATTATGATAGTGATAATGATGCGCTATCAACTTTTTTTTATTTAACCTTTGGTCATATGACATGGACTTATTACGTCAATTCATACATCATATTCTTTGTTTAGACTAGTACTAAACATTTTGTTTAAATTCACTTCTTTTTAATGTGTATTTATTACAGAAGAAATGTATTAGATAGCGCAAGTCAACGGACTTTATGATTTTAACCTGGAGGCATTGCGTGCTGAGTGGCGGAGCTAAACGCCACGATTTGCCACGACATCATAGCGAAGAAATAAAAATATAAATAAATATTTCATTTCCTCGAGTGAGAACCGAACTCACAGCCAGTCGCACTTTGTGCTCCTGCGCTCGACTGGCCTCAAAATATGTCATAATTCTGATATTGATATATGTTTAAATATACTGTAAAAAAAGGTAAATTGTAATAATACATTTTCTTTTGATTGTGCATATTTTGTGCATGTTTTGACATTTTAATAGTGCATATAATCCGATGTCTACTTATAAAAAATAAAGCAAAATTTTTTTACTCTATAATTGAAAAAACACTTTTATAATAAAATAAAAATAATAAAAAAAAATAAAAGAAAAAAAATAAATTTAAACTAAAATTGATCACAAAATATTCCTTATTATTATTATACATAACATAGCACTTCACTATGTTTGATTAAGAAAAAGTTAAGTTACATTTTAACTTAAACTCAGGAGACTTAAAGCAATGTTTCCTTGTCAGAATCCATCTTGTAAGTAGAAACGTGACACGTGCGGTACATTGCGACTTAGTTGCACCTTTCAAGTTACTACAGCAACCTAAGAAGAAATTGCAATACATAAATATCTTAGGTTTATATTATTTTTATAATATTTTTACCTGTTTTCATTCGTTCTTTTTGTACGTCTTAATAGAAATATCTGTTATATGAGGTTTTGGTTCCCTTTTCCCTAAAAAGCTTTTTAAAGAGAAACGATATTATTTTTTCATACTATATTGTTCAAAATCTGATGCTGCTATATCTATAAAATTATCTTCTATGCATTTAATTAAATCATAGATAATATCAGTGATTTTCATTGAAACTACGCATATTTTTCTAAAAAAGCATGAAAATATTTTTTTATATATTTGAAGCACGTATAAACGAATTAAAACTAGAAATCTAAATCTACAAAAATACTACATTTGTTACTCTTTTTTCTTTATTAAATTCTTTTTATTATATTTTATTCAATAATTAAGTAACGTTAATTTCAGTTATTAACATTTTGCTTTATAGTAGTAAAAAATAAATTGTTATATAGATAATATAAAAAATATGAATAAGTAATATTTACTTAAGCATTGTATAATTATTATAGCGGCGTTGAGCTCCGCTACTCTACACGCAATGCCTCCAGATCCTAATTTTAAAAACTTATTTTACTTACTTTTTTACTATGAAATTTAAATTTGCACGAGCATATTGTTATATTATTATATTTAAATATAAAATCTATCGATATACATAGCAATATCGAGCATAATTTTGAATTAGATTCACAATGTCAACGCTGTTCATAACATTTATTTATTCTATGATAAAGAAAAACATGGTTTTATTAATCCTAAAACTGTTATGTATAGAGTATTAATAAAACGGAATTTTCACATCAAAATATTATTGATTTATTATTTCTAATCACTAACAAAACACAAATCATAATAACAAACATAAACAACATCAATTAAATAGTCAACAACAATTTCAATATTAATATTAAACAAATAATTACTATATTTAACACATAAAATAAATAATTTAAAATAATCCACAAAAATATAGCATAAATTCCTTACTAAATATACCATATTAACAACTACTTTCCTGTAGCCAGTACTTCTGGCTACAGGAACAGTAGTTAGAAATGGTAAAGTAGATAACTATTCCTAGCTATTAGTGATGATTGCAAACTAATTTATTAATTACGGTCCAGGAACGGCTGACCTCTGTACAGAGATAACATGAATAAATAAGATGACTTCTTAAGAGGACTGATATACTGGGTTCAGTGTCATACAAGCTTTAGTCCGAGTCCAATAATCGAGTGGTAAAGTCGTGTTAAAATTTCAAGATGAACAAGTTACTGGTAGTTCTTTTGGCAGTCTGCCTCGTCAGCGTGAGTATAATTAATGTTTTTTTTAAGCTTCTCGCCTTATACGGGACAGGCAAAGATATGGAGTGTTAAGATACTCCGTTATTTTTCCGTCTGTTTATTTTTCGCCAAATTTAGATTTTTAGTGCTGAGAGGTCAAAAATAGTTGTTATATAATCGCTAAGGATAGTTTTCGAACCTGCAACTGTAGCGTTGACAGTTAAACACTGTGATACAATGGCTTTCGAATGATATAAAGAAACAGCAGCATCTTATCATCTTTTGATGTATCATGGTAAATTTACATGCGACATATTGTGGTAGAATTTTAATATTTTTTAGGTAAAATACTTTTTTGTCGATTGGATTTCTTGATCTAGCTTGCAACAAGCTTAAGTGTCATCGACTGAGATCACAATACTTTCTCTATCTTTCCAATAAAGAATAAATTAGATTTGTTTAAAAAAAATCGCTTAGAGTTCCATGAGCCTCTACGTGATTCCGAAAAGAAATGGCCAACATATGTAAGGACAAATCAACCGGGCTCAAGCTCCATCGCTATTTAATATTCCAAATTCCTCCTTCCTCCCACCTTCGAGCTCCATCATCAGACCAGCTCCATAGTACCATTATTGTGTATCGTCACCTAATCTACATATGTATAACTAGAGATCGTTATTTGCATAAATTGTAGCATATATTTTGTTATGATGTACAAAGTATATTGCTATAAGTTTCATATAAGCGTTCAGTAATTTTAGCTTGACAGTAAAATTGATATCCATCTTTATATTATTAGTAGGATTGCCATGTTTCATAATGGAAATTAGGCTTTTAAATTTTTATTACATATATTTTATTGTTATTATAAAGTATATTTTTTATAGGTACACGCTTTTGTGAAACGTGATGCTGAAGCACCACAAAGTGTAAACTATATAGAAAAGTACCAAAAGGAAATACAAGATTTCTCCAAGGACATCGGCAATAAGTTACAAGAAGCATTTAATCCCGACGAGATTAAGAAAGGATTTAGCGATATCATTGACAACATCAGTAAGGCGGTAAGTCAATATTTAAAATTAATATTATATAGAAATAGATTTCGAATGATAAAAATATAAAAAAAAGATATATCAAAAATAAATAAAATCAGAATATTAGCATTAAATAAGTGGTTTTAAAAATTATAATTAAAAACAGAAAATTGATAGATAGATAGTTGATAGCCTATTCATACCAAATCTGTACTAGAACATTAATAAGATAAAGATACAGAGAAAGAGAATGTAATTTCTTTCAATCCTTCTAATTAATTAAATTCATTAATACGATCAATTTGTTTTCAGGTTAAAGATTTTAAACCCGATGGAGGAGCAGCGAAGCAATGAATAACACAATTATAAATATTAAACAAATCACATATTTATGTATCAGGATTCTTACAAATAGAAACATATCGTTATCCATAATATATTCTTAAAATTATAAGTTTGTTTCATTGTGATTTCAAGGAATATTGGGATGGCCTATAGACAAGAAATATTATTTTCTTTATCTATAGCTTTTAAATTATACAAAAATTCTTAGCTGTTATTTGTTACTTTAATAAAAGAAGTAAAATATAACGTTGAGTTACGTCATCTATCTAGCAAAGTATCGCAGATTTTGTAAGAAGTGGAGAATAGTGTATCTTGACATAAGTTCTGCCTACTATAATACTTATAATATTTATCCTGCCTTAAAAGTGTGAAGTTGTTAAAAACATATATAAATTACAAAAATTGTTATGAGGCTGACGTGACGTAGGGGTACAAGCGTGTGATTATAAACGCGGCATTTGTGGGTTCGATTCCCACTCGGCGGAATGAAATATTTAATATTTTCATAATTTCTCCGCTCTGGGGACAAGGCAATGCGCGGCCTTATCGCAATGATTTAATAGAAATGGAGTGTCCTAACACTAGTTTCCGAGGTTAGCCCTGCCTACCCTACTATGTGCGTGAAACACCGTGAAAATCAGAAAGAAAACGTGTTATGTAACATAACGTTTACCAAATCATCTATTCATCATTATAACCTAATCATTTATTTGCACATAATTAACAGAGCTTCTCTTATTTTATTAATAAATAATCATTTTGCTGATATATTCAGATCAAAGGTCAGATCCATCATTTTAGATATGAGATATATTTGAATGGTTAAAATGTATATGAATACAACAACAACTTACTTTAAGATAAACCTTATTCATATCTTGTAAGAGCTACTCATTTAAACATATTTCTTTATCATTACATTATATAATACAAAGTTAACTTTGACTGATATACGCCTAAGTCTTTTAAACTTCGCAAGGGATACTTATTTAGAAAACGTATAAAAATTTGAACGTAGCGGGACTCGAACCCGCGCCTCCTGGAGTTCGAGTCGAGTTCAAGTCCCGCTACGTTCAAATTTTTATACGTTTTCTAAATAAGTATTTTTCTTTCTTAAGTGTGGAATAACACTTTAAAAATGTTTAAAAAATATTTGCAAGGGATTTTCATGAGTAGACCGAGTGCGAAAGGAATATTTAAATATTGCAAAGCGTGCCAAGTTCAATGGTCGGTCTAAAAATTTATTCCTAACAACATAAAATATTTTATTAAAACTTAAGGCCAGTCGTAGCGCAGTGGCACAGAGTGTCTCTGTCTACCCTGCTGTGTGCGGGATACATCGTGAAGCTATCTTTTCTCCAAATGAGATTCGAAACCATCACCATCAAGTGTCGCAAGTTACTTTTACAACAAGTCACAAGGGCGTTATTTTATTTAAGAAATTACACGAGTAGTATAAAATTGAAACCATAATGTAAATAATAATTCATATATTTTGACTATAAATCATTTATCACTGTCAGAACGACACTCGCGAAGCATTAAATACAGACTATATTATGTGGTTATCAATCTTATAACGGCATATTATTTTGATGCCAATAACCTTAAAATTAAATACGCTGAAACTTATACTTAATAATTTATACATACATATATACTGAAATATTTACTAGTAACGATTTTTTTTCTTTATAAACTGCACAAAAGAAGTAATTCAATTTTATTTTTGATTTTCTTTTCACGCTGTATCCCGCACATATTAGTATTATGGCAAATAGTGCCTATTGGCATTGCGTGTTGAGTGGCGGAACTCAATCCTTTGCTTCAACACCAGAGCGACAAATGAGAATATAAAATATTTCATCACAACTTTTTTTTTTTTAAATTATTAAATTTTGATTTTATTGTATGTGATTAGACTCACTGATCTAAGCAATGTGCGATTTAGAAAATATAACACTCTGAGTTGATAGTTTCTTGGATACTGTTTTAAAATTATTAGCATTACAAATGTTATACAAAGGAGACTGAAACTATTCCATACATATTTGGGCCCAGAATGTAAAGAGATGAAAATGGTATGATTTAATAGATTTAGGTACATCATTCCCTCCCTGAAATCTATATAAATTTTGGCAATCTGAGAGCTGAGTTATTAGAGATTTGATAAAAGTGAGGTTAAGTTCGCAGCACAATTTCTTGAATATCAACTTCTATAAAATATGTGATTACTGAGTTGTTTAAGCATTAATGTTTATTACTTATAAATAAAACACATTTTAATGAATATTTTATTCTTCTTCTATTATCTATTATGAAAATGTCGTCTAAGAAATGTGCAGGTGGAACTGAATTATTTTGGTATCTAGCCCAACTATGGTATGGTACCTTATATATATATATATATATATATATATATATACAGGGTGGAAGAGGCAGCGCTCCATTTACGGAAACAGCATATAGAGTAAAATATTTCAAACCTATACCTAAAGAAATTAATCAAGATACCTCAACAGTTTGGACGTAGGATTTTTTTTTATTTCACGATTTTTATCCATACTTGTATTTCGTATGACGCGATTACGTATAGATCCCAATAACATAAACACTACTACAAAAATACTACTAAAGGTTAAACAACTTTGAACTTTATCGCCAACACATACGACTCGATTTCGAAATGAGGTGTGTGCGGCGGTGTTCCTTTGATAGATTTATGTGTGCGTGCGTCATCCTTACAAATGGCGTTTTGTTTTAAAATGACAATTTTATTATTTATTTTGTTTGAAAAAAAAACTTTTTCATTTTTGGGAATTTATTTTTTTCTGAATTATATTAGGCTTTTATAAAGTAGTAAAAGTGTGGTTTCATTTAATGTGGTGCTGACACTTCCACCCTGTGTGTATATATATATATATATATATATATATATATATATATATATATATATATATATATAATACTCATAACATGAGCACAGCAGCCTACCATTCGTCTTCCTACAATACAATTGCAGTATTTCATAGCAATAGCTTCCCGTCCTCTACGAAAGCTGTCAACTAAAATGTAACAGAAATATATTTTCCTGCTTATATGTCGGGATTATATCACACCCCTAAGTAACCAGGTTGTGGTGGTTTTCATCGTCTAAAGGTCGTCGGACTAGGGTATTGCAGTGTCCATTGGCTATCCCACA
>JAATLQ010036056.1:0-34620 GCA_013421005.1 Heliconius erato x Heliconius himera | reverse complement strand
TTAAAACAAAGCAATTGGTGAAATTTTCAAGTAAATCGGTTCAGTAGTTTCAGAGAAAAATGCGGACAACAATATGTCGACAGACAGACAGACAGACAGACAGACAGACAGACAAGAAATTCAAAAAAAATCTTTTTGCTTTCTATTAGTCTTTTTAAGTGTCCCTCTATCCATTTCAGTCAAAATTACTAAATGTACAGACAAAATATTTTTACTGTCTTATTATATATAGAGATTAGATTGAAATAACGCATCATAAGATGAGTTCATTTCCAAAAAACAGTCAAGATCGTCATTCAATTAAGTTATGGCTGCTATCTAGCTGATAGTAAAGTACGGTCGGCGAGTCTTGGCAACTCTGAAGTTGAAACTCTCAGAACTTTAGCTCATAGTACACTTAAGAAAATAAGCAGAGATAAAACAAAGATAAGGAAAAATCCCAAAATCAATTTTGCGCAGCCATCTACAGCTAATTTTAGGGCGGCCATTACTAATTGACTGCATTAAAATGGATACTTAAAAAACAATACCTAGAATACAATCCCTTCCTGCACACCATGACCAGTACGTCCCTCACTCTCGCACTGAACGCTATCAACGGACGGACAGCTTCATATGTGTTCGCTGAGTGTTCGTAAGAGACTAGCGGCTGACAGTTCTCTAGTATTGTTATTAGTTGGGAACTACGTTCTATTGACACTGGCGTCAATTTGCATAGGATGTAGAGGCAGTCTGAAAAAAAAATAAGGTAAAAAAATATAATATATAATATTTGAGAAGAAAGTCTTTATAAAGGACAAGGGTTGAGTGGCGCAGTGGCAACGGCAAGTGCGATTTAGAGAGGCGTAGGCTGGGTTCGGGCCCCCACAAAACAGAGGAGAAGAAAAAAAACTTTTTGTCAGGAGGATAGAAAGATTTTTTCCATGTTTTACCTACAATAGTTGCAGCATTCATAATAATATTTTTAACATTTTAAAAGTGTTATTCCACACTTAAGAAATAAATATTTTTCCAAATAAGTATTCATAATAATACTGTTCTGTTATATATTGTACTATTAATTTTTACGTATTCCTATAACAATGAACTCTATTAGAATTTTGGGATGCTTTGGAACAAGTGAGAATAATTAGAGTGCCGTTTGAGAACGGACAAAATGTGAGGTCAATGGGTCTCATTGAACAACATCGAAAAATACGGACCAATATCTTACATAATTATTGATAAAAATTAACATATCAGACGTGCACCGAGAAGGGTAGGCAAAGAGAACCCAGTTTTTAGACACTGTTTCCCATTTTCTGCCGAATTCTAGTAGCGTTGCGTGTTGAATGGCGGTACTCGACGCCACGCTGTGCCTGTTACCAGTACCTCGAATGAGCATCAAACCCATAACCTGTCCCATTTACAGTCGCACGCTTGTGCCGCTGCACCTCGACTGGTCTCAAATTAAAATTAACTAGGACAAGCACTTTTGAATCATCGAATTCAAAAGTGCTTGTAAGTCTTTATCTAATCTTTGTGTTCAATAAAGTTACCACCAATTTGGAAGGCAAGGCAAGGTGGCTTCTAATCTTTTTATTCGGAAATTAATGGAGGCTCGCAATGCTTGTGGGTTCGATTGGGGGGGAATTAAATATTTAATATTATCATTTTCTCGCTCTAGTAACAGGGTAATGAGCGACGTTGAGTTCCGCCACTCACGACACCTAATACTTCGAATCAATGTTAAAATTAGTTTTTTTTTATTTAAGAAGAGAACTCATATAACAGTACCTACCAGTATACTGTGGTAAATTCTGATCGCTGAACAATCTATCAGACAATTGTCCCAATATATGTCCAGCTGTTTCCGGCTGAGCTTTACATAACCTCACTAATATGAGCTTTCCGTGAGACCAGCATGTTGCTGCCGTAGGTTTTATACGAGAAACGGAGAGCAGAGAGAAGGCCAAGTTTATTAATCCTAGTACTGTTAGTTGACGGTGGTTAGCACTGTAATAAATATTAAAACCAAAATTAATAGGTTCTATATGATAAATTGCCATAAATTATTATACTAAATAAGTTCTTAATATTTTTAAGCGCAGGCTTAAAAATTACTACCTAGAACAACACTTATAATATGGTCATCTAATATGTACGTATATATGCATTTCCGTATTATTTTTGTATGTATGTATGTATGTATGTATGTGTGTGTGTATGTATGTATGTATGTATGTATGTTTGTATGTATATATGTATGTATTTGTATGTATATGTTTTTATATTTGTATGTATGTACATGTATTATTTTGGTTTTTTTTTACTATACTAAGTAATACTTTTTGCGCCTGACTGTATTCTCTTACATAAAGTCCTGCTCTCTAATGGTTGCCTGTAAGAGATCACTTGTAGTGATAAGGCCGCCATTGCACCTGCTAATTTAAGTACCTACATATGCACCTACATAAGTACCTACATGTCCCTTTCTTTTTTGTAAATTGTGTATTTTTTCATGTGCAATAAAGTATTATTATTATTATTATTATTCTAGTTACAGAGTTGGGCAGCTTAGTTTGTAAATGCATCCAGAATTCATTTTAAAATGGAGAACGGAAGTGTATAAGTGGGAACACTGTCTCTCAACATTAGGTTCCCTCTGCCTACTATGCTATGTACGGAATAAAGCGGGAAGTTAAAAAATAAATAAAATAATACATAAAAAACAATAATACCTTTCAGTAGTGAGCACTTTGAGAACATTCACTACGTCAACATCGGGAGGCAGAACAGACCTCACCCACGACGATTCACTATTTCTTAACTTATCCAGTATATTCAGTTCTATAGCAGATTTTATTATCTACAATAAATAATAATATGGTTTTATTTTGATTTTTTATTCGTTCCTTAAGATCTTTTATCTTTTAGCGATTAATATTGCAACAGATGTAAAAAAAGATTAAAATGAAAGCGATACAGACTAAGTTGTATTTATTTCTAATTTTATAAGATCATAGAGGTTATCGTGGCGCAGTGTGATAGCTTCCGACTGTTAATACGATGGTTGTAAGTTTCTCTCGGACAAATGATTTATTTTTAGCTCCCTGGTAAGTCAGTGTGGAACTCGACACTAAATATTTCGAATTTAAAAAGAAGTGAAAACGGAGGGCCTTGATAGTTCGTTCTCGCCGTCTACACTGCCAAAGTGGTAAAAAAATCGAACAAATGTGAGTCCATCTAACCCACTATATTCTCACTTTGCCACAAAACTAAGAATGCACTTAAAATGATACCATAGATTTAGATTAAGCTGGCGAATTTCATACAATTTCGAAGCCGGTCGTGGCGCAGCGGCACGAAGTGTGACTGTAAAACCGACTGGTTGTGGGTTCGATCCCCACTCAAGGAGATGAAATATTTACTTAAATTTATATTTCCATTTTTTCGCTCTGGTGTCTAGGTTAAGCGCGGCGTTGAGTTCTGCCACTCAACACGGAATGCCTCCAGAATTCGGCAGAAAGTGGGGAACGGAGTGTCTTAACACTAGGTTCCCTCTGCCTACCCTGCTGTGTGCGGGATACAGTGTGAAGCTGATTATTATTAATTTCATACAAAATGCAGTAAAAACAATCCAAACCAAAGGCATTGACTTAAAATTAACTTAATGTTGGATTTTTTATATTAATTTCAGCTTGATAACTCAAAGCGGTCTTAAAACGGATGGTCTCGTCAGATAGACAGATAAGCGGACAACAAACTCCTAATTCCAGATTCTATAAGGGTTCTGTTTTTTCTTTTGAGGTATGGAACCCTAATAAAGTTTAAATGTCATACAATGGAACTCTAATAAAGTTTTAATGTGAATCATACACTCACGTCCATACAAACAGATCTAAAATCCGTTCCCTTATCAGATATGGCAAGTGCCAAATCAATTATAAAGGGTGCTCTTAGTAATTGCGTTTTGGGCCATTGTTTTATATGTTTCCTTATTAGTTCCGGTTCGGCAACACCCTGTGATATGTGGTAGAGGCATGTTGATAAGCATCTGCTTAGTTCTGCGTGACTGTATTGCACTAGAAATATTTATTTTTTTGTTATAAATAAAGATTAAAGTGGCCAGGGCACTGTAAATGCGACAGGCCGTGGGTGTTGGCGTGGGGTTGATTCGAACTCGTGGAAATGAAATATTTAATATTTTCATTTCCTTGCTCTGGTAACGATTTCCACTACTCAATACGAAATGCAAAAAATTATGCGGAAAATGGGGAACAGAAGCGTCTTATTGGGAACAGAGTGTTTTTACACTAGGTTCCCGGGTTCCTTATACGTACTCTATGTTCTGGATTTAATTCACGCTGCAGCTTCCAAAAAGTAAAGTATAAAAATAGTTACTTTTAACTGAAACTTGTAGTTCATTTCATACAAGTGCATACATTCCATATCCTACATTACAATTTTGAAATGTTTACGGAACCCTCACTCGGCGACTCCAACTCGTACTTGACCGTTTTATTTTTTAGTATACACTGTAATATATTTTACCTATGTCGTCCATATCAATTGTTGTAGATTCAGAATCTTGTGGGGGAGGCTCTAACTTGCTATAGAGCCTTATATTGAAATAATGGCTTAGATGTGATAGAACCACTTCAGTGTTATATAATTTGCATAATCTGAAAATATATTTTACAAAAAAATATATATATATCTATATATACTTAATATCATAAAGCTAAAGAGTTTGTTTAGATGAATGTTCTAATCTCAGAATCTAATCTAGTTGTGTCAATTGTCATACACATCTTTTTGTTACGTCCATTTGACTATGGAAGCAAAGCCACAGGTTCAGCTAGTGTATGTATATATAAATATATAAAATAGTTTATTAAATATGCTTATGTTATAGTTATATATACTTAATTAAACTAAACTATATACTTAAGTAAACTATTATCTATCTTTTCATATCAGTAATATTATTCATTTTATCATAAGTACCTAGTTAATGATTAAATATGAACATATCATAAGGAATGTGGAAAGTGGAAAGGATTCATTCCCTAAGTAGAAATCAAACCCACAACCATCATATTTAAAATCAGATGATATATGACTTCGCCACAAAGGCCTGTAAATTCATGCTTTTGACTAAAAAACTTACTTTAACAACTGATGAACCAATGGTGGTAAAGTTTCTGGTGGTAAATCCACTATGTACGAACATACTTTATTTACTACTTGCTTATGCTCTACTTTTGGTAATTGGAGATCTCTGAAAGCATTAAAAGGCAATATTAGTTACAAACTAACTAGGTAATTTTTTAAGCAAGTTAATAAGCAACAAAAATGCATAAAACAAATTTATGTATTTTAATACATATGTGGCAACCGAGACAAATTTAACAATGTATCATATATCAAAATTGGTTTACTGTGATAACAGTTAAAAAAGGAAGGAAGGAAAGAAAAACTCAACTCTATACTTTTTGATCAGAATGAGGAATGAAAATGCACAAAGAAAGGTAGGCTGAGGGAACCTAGAAAAATGGTGTTAAAATAAAAAAACTCACTTATCAATACATAATTAATATTCATCAATTCAATTTTTTCAAATGTTTTGAATTATTTGAAAATATCTATACTAACTTGAACATAGCAGCTAACTGTACCAATTGTTTCTCTGTCCAACGACACTGGCATAATGTGTGGACACATTGAATCTTAAATTCTTCTCCCGTCATTTCAGAACCACAATGTTTTATAAGATTTTGTGTAGACACAGTATTCAAACTCTCGGGTAAAATGTCTTTCCAACTAGATAAATAAATAAATGTTTTAATAAATAACCTTTTATTTAATTATTATTTAATTATACTGAGCGAGAATTGAATCCTAAAATGTTGTGTTTATAGTCAGAAACAATTTGAGTAATAATATTGAAATCCTTACATCATATTAACATCACCATCCTTAATTATAGACTGCACACATTCACTGCTCCACCTAACTAAATGTTCAACGGGCATTCTCGGAAGCTCAAGGCACACCTTACTTATGATATCACCACAATGAGTTAAAGACATAGCTTCTTCTCTACCAGTTTTCAATACTTTATCTATTACCTACAAAATCAAATATTGCATTAACATATATTCATTATAACAAATAAAATATAAAAATAAGTATAGAGGTTCAACAGAGGTACCTTAACTTTTATTAAACTATTACTGTCAGGTAAACCTTTGAAAATACAATCAATTAAATTACCACCATCGTTTCTTAATATCCTTCTAGGAAAGTCCACCAAGACCTAAAAAACATGATAATAGTATTGATAAGACCAAGAATTGTTTAAAGTAATCATAATTTATATATAGAGATCAAACTAATGAAAAATTAACGTAGTTTTATTTTGATGTAACAAAAAAATTAAGGTGTAAAATAAATTAACAGTATGATAGCAGTAAATATAAAACAAGTTTTTTGTACCTTATCTATATTAATTTTACAAAAGTTTCGCAGCTCTTCTTGTTTACTATTTTCTCGAGAAAGTTCTTGTATTTTAGTAAAAATTTGGGAGGGATCCATAGTTGAAAATTATGTAGATATAACTTAAGCGCGTAATCAATTCATTTATATTTACTCAATAGATTCACAAAATTTAAACTTTTGGACGACATAAATAAATTTAAAAACATAAAGCGACATTTAAAAGTGACAAAGTAAATATTATGTGTTCGCGCCATGTATACAAAGATAATAAATATTTCAAAGCTCTTATGGAAACTTTATATTCGGTTATCTTACACTCATCATTTTTTTCACTGTATTTATTTTTATTTTATTATTATTTATGATATGGCCGACACGATAAATTTGCTGTGTAAACCGTAAACTTAGAATTATATTTTTTGTCATAAAGAATTTATTAGTAGTTATTTATTTCCATACTAACTTTTTCAATAACTATATCAATATGTTTATTAAATATATACTGTAATTATAATACTACAATTCCAACATGATAGGGTATGATTTATTATCCATATTAAATTACGTTCATTATTGAGTATTGAATATAAGCATTGGAATGGTATCACTAAAGCTTATACACACTCTCGCTTCTCATCGCCATTGCCATTGCATGTGTCAGTTTTTTGGAGGCGAAGTTTTAAGACGTGGGACACCACACTCTTTTACTTGGTCATTTTGTTATTAAATGCTGAGGTGTTAAAGAAAGTAATATGTTCTTTTCTTTCTATTATATAAAAATATCTTGCCTCGTCACGGTAGACTTTTGTAAAGTTTACGATATAACGATGTTCAGTCGGTTCAGATTGTGTTATTTTATTTTTAATATTGGGTGTTAATTTATTTAAAAACAACTTTAACACCCGAACATTATTATATCGTACATTTTAAATATCTAATTAATACGCTTAATAATATTAATGTAGATAATAGCTATTATCACCTGCCATCCGCAGAGATTTGCGAGTGTTATCACGCACGATGCGACGACTTACACACATATACTCACTCTGTTGTATTTAAAAACTGTGATAGTCTCTAAAATATCTATTTTATTGATACGCTGTAAAAGCCAAATTTGATCTATATAAAATGTACAACTATTCTAACGTCCTTAACTGAATAAGCAATAATACTGAATTGTTTTAAATAATTTCGGAAATATTCCTTAGTTTTTTGTAATTTTTCTATTCAATTCTCCCGTTTTTTGTCATCTTACCTTCTTAACATAAAAATAATTTCTAAAGTCGAATCAATAATTCCTGATATATGAAAATGAATAGAGCGTTCAACAAGACAAAAAGAATCTCTTAATAATAATAATGGTATAAAATATAGATTATCAAGTTTTATACTGTAAACAATAATAGGTTCATGAAATGATCTTGTTTTTTGATCTGAAAAGTACGGACAACATTCATTATGTTTTTTATATTACTACATATACAACATGCACCATTTATTATGTTTTTTATTCTATTGATTTTTTTTATTATATATTTATATACTCGCGGCCCGCCTGCTGCTTCGCCTATTAACTACATGATTATTGATTTAATAAACAGAATTGATTGACAATTATAATGACTTCTAATATGATTTTATATTACTTTAATCTGTAATATTCTAATATCATTTTTTTCGCAGCGCATTGATAAATACATTAAATAGGAGACGCCTCGCGAGAGTGTGGATTAGCTACACTCGATAGACTTAACTTAAGCTTAACGGTCAGCTAAATAACTCGAGAGTGTAGATCTAGCCTCCGCTCGACAAACCTCGTGTGAGTGTAGATTGGGCTTAACGAATAACGTCTTTTGATAATGACGTCATCACGTCATCGCAGTTTATGTTTAGCGAGGGAGACGTTACGAATTTTGTTAATGTTATTTTATCAAGAGTGCTGAATGTACATATTCAAGAACAATGTTTTCATTTACACCTTTGATAATATTTAACTTTAATCACTGATAACGTTATCGACTGCAAGTGAGACATAACGAAGGTGTAATATTATAACGTTGCTTTTTGGCGGCATTGCTCGAAGCCACAGAAATAGATTTCTTGTGCAATAATCAACAGCAGTGTGTACTAGTCTGTTTTTAAATGTACCTAGAACAAGCGGCTATTGTGCAGATAGTTTGGAGTGATCAGTGAAAAAATTATGCAGAACTGAGTGACAAGTTTTAAGTTGTAATAATATTTTTAATTATGGAGAATCCAACGGTTACCGGATTGAGATCAAGGTCTCGCTCAAAAACACCCTTTTTACGGTCCAGCTGCGACCGTGAGAATTGCACAGAGGGTGGTGAGGAGCATACACATCAAAAATCTGGTCGTAAAACACCTATCAAGAGAAGCACACCGATTAAGTAAGTTTTGCTTTTTCGATTTATTTTAAACACTATATAAATAAACAAAATTGTCAAATGCGAATTTTATGATTAAGATAACGTTCTAACCTGTAAACACGACATAATGCACTACTATATCAAAAACAGATATATTTAATATTAGAAACTAAAAGTTACTTATTGTTTATGTGTGAATTTGACTGAAAATTTACCAATAATTTGTACATAATACTACCATTCTATTCTACTATTCTATAAATTTAATAGAATTTTTGTTAATCCATTATTACATTGGATTAAAATTGAATTCCACTTATTTTGGTTTTTGCTTATTGTGCATTATCAAAGATTTTTAAATATTTTTTATGAGACAAAACATACTTAAAAACTACTGCTATTATTAAGTAATGGTCATTTTTGATTTTTCTTTACATAATGACATCATTAAAGAAGGCTATTTCTCTAGGTCAGCCATGGGTTTATGGCTCCACTGACCTTTGTATGAATCCATGACACAATAAAACTTGAAATATTGAAGCTGTCTGTTTACTTTTGTCATTTAGTAATGTTTGTTATTTACACTAGCATTAACAAATTATGCCATTAAAAATTGATTGATTGTTTATAATAATAAATATAAATAAATGTAATAATTAATACATTCAAAAAAGTGATACAAATTTAAATTGGCAATGTATTTTAAAAAGTCTAGTGCCATTAAAAATTACATTTTAGTTACGTTTTTAAGTTTTTTGAAAACAATTAAAAAATACTGGACCTGGGCCAATGTCCTGTAATGGGATGATATCTTTTATACTTTTACTAGAGGGCGCGCGCGGCTTCGCCCGCTTATTAGGAGTGAGTTCTAAGAAGAACCACGAAACACGTGTTCAATAAAATATTTTTAACAGTCTGAATTTTAATTTTTATAAAAATCGGTGGCAATTTAAAGATTTTTCCATATAAACTTTCAACCCCTTATTTGAACCCTTAAGGGGTGAATTCTTAAAAACTATGAAACACATGTTCAATGAAATATTTTTAAGAGTCTAAATTTCAAATTTTATAAAAATCGGTACAGATAAAAAAAATTTTCCAGACAAACTTTCGACCCCTATTTCATCCCTTTAGGGTTAAAATTTTTCAAATTCCCTTCTTAGTGGATGTCCAGAATGTGAAAATAAACATCTGCCCAAATTTCATGTTTCTACCATCAGCGGTTACGGCTCTGCGTGCGTCTTACCTCAGTCAGTCAGCACAAATCCTTTTATATATATAGATACTCTTTCCCTTATAGGTAAAGAGAACCTAGAGTTAAGACAGTCCTTTTTCCATTTTCAGCCACAATTAGATAAATTTTGTGTTAAATAAAGGAATTTACACTGCTTTCTCCCATCAGAGCAAGGAAAAGAATATAATTTACTCCCCACTGTATTAACAATCAGACTTTGTACTACTGCACCACTATTTTTATTGATGTTCTAAAATGTAAATTATAATTGAGGCAGTTGTAGTGCAGTGGTACAATTGTGAACATAATGGTTGTTTGTTTGATTCTTATTAGGGAATTGAAATGTTTCATGTTTTCATTTCTTTGCCCAACATGCAATGCATTCAAAAACATGCAATCTTCAAAAATTCTGCGGAAAGTTGGGAATGGAAGCATCCTAATCGAAAATGGAGTGTCTTAACATGAAAATTCCAGGCCTCTGCCTACCCTGCTATATAAAAAAACAAGGTGAAACTTAAAAACCAATATTATGTAAAATAAGTAGAATGTAAAACCTACACTTGAGTCACAAATCCCAGGCACGGCTCTGAACTCTTCACCTTATAAGACTACGGGCTTGCTTATAATAATTTCATAAGATGCTAAAAAGTTTCTTCTCTTACAGACAAGTTCTGCCTACAAAAAAAACTGTTGACGTTGTCCCAGAAATAGAAGAAGATTCTCCTCCGGCTCACCGCACTCGCCATTCCGGCAGACAAGCTGAGAAACTTATCAAGACTTCAGACTATTCATCGGAAGAAAGTCTTGATAGATTAAAGGGAAATAAGAAGGAAATTTATCAAGTAAGTGTATATTAGATAAAAAAACAAATACATATACAGGGTGGAAGAGGCAGCGCTCCATTTACGGAAACAGCATATAGCGTAAAATGTTTCAAACCTATACCTAAAGAAATTAATCAAGATGCCTCAACAGTTTGGACGTAGGATTTTTTTTTCATTTCACGATTTTTATCCATACCTGTATTTCGTGTGACGCGATTACGTATAGATCCCAATAACATAAACACTTACTACTACAAAAATATTACTAGAGGTTAAACAACTTTGAACTTTATCGCCAATACATACGACTCGATTTCGAAATGAGGCGTGTGCGGCGGTGTACCTTTGATAGGTTTATGTGTGCGTGCGTCATCCTTACAAATGGCGTTTTGTTTTAAAATGACAATTTTATTATTTATTTTGTTTGAAAAAAATCTTTTTCATTTTTGGGAATTTATTTTTTTCTGAATTATATTAGGCTTTTATAGAGTAGTTAAAACTGTGGTTTCATTTAATGTGGTGCTGACACTTCCACCCTGTATAATATTATACATTTACAAATATATTCACAGTCCACAGTAAACTGTAAAGCGAAAACTCACAATGGTTTTATCACCTTTTTAAACTACTAAGAAGTGTAGTTTTAATTTTTTTTTTAATAAGTAATTATTCATGCGTTTTTTAATAGTTCAAAACACCAATAAAACATATTTTTCCCTTTCGATATTTTACCTAAGGACCGTCGATATGTAACACGCATATGTATGTATATAAACAGCAGCGCGCGTTATCTCGGTCACAATCAATTCAAGGTCAAAGACGTGTCACTATATATATAATGTATATATAAAGATACTAAACAACGGAATGCTATATTGTAACGGAGTGCTATATAGTAATACATTATTAAATGCAATAGCCTATTTTATTATATATGTAGTATATATTTACCTACTTTGTCTATTAAATTGTAAAAAACTCGTATTTTTTCATATATTTACTAAAGCAAAACTTTTTTTATTTTTATTTTTCTAATGACTTTATTGAGTGACATCATTATACCTTGCCTTATTTTTTTAGGTTCACGCTGTATCCATAGGTGACGGAATTGGGGGTTGGGGAGTTGTGGGTTGACTCGTGTCTATTGTAGCAAATGTAGTCTTGTTTTTGTAAAATATCTGCCTCCTGTAAAATATGTATAAAAGCAAAAAGTTTAAATATGTTGGGGAACGGAATGTCTTAACACTAGGTTCCCTTTGCATACCCTGCCGTGTGCGGGATACAGCGTGAAGCTGATTTAAAATATATTAAAATTTTATTTTGTTCCTCACGCATACTACATATGCGGGTTCAGAGTTGACCGAAATTCTTTTTAATTTGCAGTTAAACATGATCCCCTTTATATGGGAGCGCATGGAACAAAGGAGGGACAGATATTTCTTGTTTCAAATTATTTTTTGTTGAGGCCAGTCGTGGGGCAGCGGCACAAGCGTGTAAACGCGATGGTTCGTGGGTTCGATTCTTACTCGAGGTATTGAAATATTTTCATTTCTTAGTTCTGGTATATGGCAAAGCGCGGCGTTGATTTCCGTCACTCAACACGCAATGTCTCCAAATTGCAGCGGAAAATGGGGGACGAAGTGTCTTAACACAAGGCTCCCTTTGCCTTCCCAGCTATATATAGGATGTAAAAAAAAACTTTGGACAAAGGCTTCAATAAAATACTCGATTTGCAGCAAATTAAATTAATCACTCTAGTGTCGAACGTAATATATTAAGACAAACATTTCTATAGTTCTAGGTTGGAAAATACGAAACGTGTAAGATTTTATTTTGTAGTTTTAACCTTCAGTAATTTTAGTGTTTCATGATCATGTTTATGAAGATAAGATAACATTTTATTTATTCAATATTTTCTTATGCTCGCATTTATAAATCGCTCTCAAGTCTGAGTTAGATCTTGAGATGTCCTTTTTCATCCATAACTTCAACAACAACAATCATCTCAAGATCTAACTCAGACTTGAGAGCGATTTATTAATACGAGCCTTAAATTTCGTTTACAAATCATACAATGCAAGACGAGATTTGCATAAAATCAATATTTTTAGTGCTTCGACTACTTATAGGTCAGAAGTTGATTTAAAATAAACAATTTTAACAAAGAAAAAAATGTTTTTTGGTACGATAAAACTTTAAAACCGTTCGCCCTAATTGAATAACAATTATAATGTACTATAAATAACAATCAGCCGGCCTCACAGATGCCCACGCTTAATAAGTTCTTTCCTTTCCGCTTATTTTATGCCTCTCATGTTGCATAAGACTCGTCATTTTGTCTATATGTACTGTATTTATGATTTCATTTTTACGTATTTTACTTAGTTAAACAGTCTTCAGTTCTCCCATTCTTTGAAAATATTACATACAAAATGAGATTTGAACCACTCAGACGGCTTAGGTCGGCTTTAGGTTTTAGGCTTTTAATTATTTTCCTTATATACCTACTAGACTTTACCAGATAAAATGGAAAAAAAATCTGGTTGAATTTAAGTACATATTTATAATTTGCTCTCAAGTCTGATATCGATTCATAGTTATGTATGTAGTTTATGAATAAAACGGGTATCTCAAGATCGACCTCAGACTTAAGATCGATTTATAAATACGGGTCGTGTTATGCGTTAAAAAGTATTTGTTACTGCATTACCGCAATTAGCTTAATTAAGTATAAATATACACTGATAGTGAATTGTTTTATCGTAATATAAAGCTGTGTCTTCACTTGAACATGGCGTTTAAATCTATAATATATTAAATGTCATAAACAATAAAATAAATATTAATAATAATTAAGAATTTGTAGGTATTTTTATATCAAACTTTCAAAATTGTTGTAATTTCGTTTTCATATAAAAGTAATGAATACCATTTTAAAATAAATGTAAATATATATTTTAATTTTTTTTATTAACTTCACGCTGTATCTACGCACACCGCAGGGTAGACAGAGAAAACCTAGTGTTAAGACACTCCGTTCTCCACAATCCGCCGAATTCTGAGGTCATTGCGTGCTGAGTGGCGGAACTCAACGTCTCAATTTAAATAAATATTTCATTTACTCGAGTGAGGATCGAACCCACAACCAATCGCGTTTACAGTCACGCTATGTGCCCATGCGCCACGACTGGCCTCAACTGTAATGTAATTAGGTATCATTAAACATTAAGCTTTATAAGGTAAATTAAAACGACATTTAACAGGAAAACATAATAATTCCAAATATAACTGAAATCAAACTCCCGCGTCGGTTATTTTTAAGTCTCCCGTCCGACACATACGGTTCAGTATTATTCCTTCCATATGCGTTCTAAGAGCTAGTAGTACTTACGTCGAGTTTCAGCCGTTTTTCAAACGTACGCAGAATACGTAAATTATCGCGTTTCCTAATAATATCAATCTTGACCTAGTTTTTCGTGTTTAATTTAAGACTTCCGAGGACTCGACCATGTGAGGTAGGTGCGTTTTTTTTTATTATAAAGTTGCTATGGTGATGATGGAAAGAGGGCAGCTCTCTTAATCGATATTGTGTTTGTTTTTCGAGAGGAGTGTTTGAGAGATGTTTGAACGCGCTGGCAAGGTCAGTTATTGATAAACTCTTTGGTAAATTGTAAAATATATTGCACGTGAGTCACTACTTTTTAGTTATTTTATTATAATATGGAAGGCCAATACTAAAATATACATATAAATAAGTTAACTTTTTTAGCTTCACGCGGTATACCGCATTTGCGGGGTAGGCAGATAGAACCTGGGAACCCAGTGTTAAAACACTCCGTTCTCATTAAGAAACTTCCGTTCCCCACTTTCCGCCTAATTCTGTAGGCATTGCGTGTTGAATTGTGGAACTCAACACCGCGCTTTGCTGGAGCGAGGAAATGAAAATATTATACTATATTTCATTTCCTTGAGTGGGAATCGAACCCACAATCTATCGCATTCACATCGCATATTGTTGCCCCTGGGTCATAGCCGGCATAAGTTAACTTATATTTTTTTAAGTACTATATTAATATTATATAATTGGATCATATCATAAAATGTTATATAATTGAGGCCAGTCGTGGCGCAGGGGCACCAAGGGTGCCTGTAAATCGACTGGTTGTGGGTTCGATCTCCACTCGAGGAGATGAAATATTTACTTAAATTTATATTTCCATTTCTTCGCTCTGGTGTAGAGGCAAATATCGATTCATAGTTATGTATCTAGTTTAGCGGCGTTGAGTTCTGCCACTCAACACGCAATGCCTCCAGAATTCGGCAGAAAGTGGGGAACGGAGTGTCTTAACACTAGGTTCCCTCTGCCTACCCTGCTTGTGCGGGATACAGCGTGAAACTAATTATTATTATTATATAATTGGATAATAATGTTAACGCGACTTTAAATACAACATCCATAACTTTATCCTGTTTGTATTTCAGTTACTTCTGTTAGTTAACTAATAACTAAATCAGGCCTTTATCACATCGTGTGTTTAGAAACATAACTTTTTATTAATATTTTAATATATTCGTTTACATTTATATTTTTATTTCTTCGCTCTTGTGTCGAGGCAAAGCGCGGCGTTGAGTTCCGCCACTCAGCACGCCATGCCTCCAGAGTTCCGCGGAAAGTGGGGAACGGTCTTAACATTAGGTTCCCTCTGCCTACCACACAACTGCACACAACAGTGCGCAATACAGCGTAAAGCTGATTTAATTAAATTTTTTAACTTAATATATTCGTAGCAATTGATTTAATATTATATCCTACTTTAAACTTGATAATATTTTTTATCAAAAAATTATATTATTGTTTCAAATCTAGCACATTACATAAAACTAAACTTATGTGAATTTGTAAAAAAAAAAATTACCTAGTTTCATTGACAATTTTTCTAAGCAGAACTGCTTCCTGAGCCGGTGGGTACCTTTATTTTTGATTAGTCGACCTTTTTAAAGTAATTGCAAAAGTTTATTAGATTAATTGATATTTTAATTTTGATTTTATTAATAGTCTAAATACTTGGTCCTTGGTTATGTTTTGCGAATATCTCTATATGTATTTATTATATTTTTTAGCTTCATACGCTGTATCTCGCTCATAGCAGGGTAGGTAGGTAGGTAGGTAGTAGTGTTAAGACATTCCAATCCCAATCTACGCTGAACTCTGAGCATTGTGTGTTAAGTGGCATTTCTTCAAATGGGAATCGAACCCACAACCGTAACCGTTTACGCACGCACGCTTGTGCCCCTGCGCCATGCATGGCCTCAATTGCTTGTGTTAATATACCAAGTCTAATGTATTGCCTAAAAATGCCTTTAAGCTCAACAATTTAGTATCTTTTAAAGTTACTTAAATATCTTTGAAACTTAGATTAGGGTCCTGGGGTAGATTATTTTATCAACTTGCATCATTTATTATGAGATGAACCATAATAAAAATGTACCCACTTAATCTCCCCCCTAGTTTTATTATGGCCGTTATCTTAGAGCTTTATAAATGACACAGAGGACATTGACGTCGGTTTGCGTTCAAAATTTTTTTTTTATTGCAGACTATAGTTTTAAAAAATCAGCTTAGCTATATGCGGGTTACAGTTACCCGCATATAGCAGAGTAGGTAGAGAGAATCTTGTGTTAAGACACTCCGTTGCCTATCGTGCACCGTCGTGGCGCAGGGGTACGAAGGTGAGACTGTAAACGCGACAGATTGTGGGTTCGATCCCCACATGAGAAATTGAAATATTTAATATTTTCATTTCTTGACTGGCTTCAGAGTTAAGGCAAAGCGCGGCGTTGAGTTCCGCCACTTAGCAAGCAATGCCTGCTGTGTGCGGGATACAGCGTGAAGATGATTTTCTTAAGCTTACAATATTCCCGCATGCAGTCGTCACATAACAATGTAAATAAAACGGTAAAATTGTCGCACATTATTTTGCTGACTTACATGCTTATATTGTCGTTTCAGCAATTGAATTAATTTTCAAGGTCTCGTCCGCGTGACGCACCTTGATAGTGCCAATTAAGGTAGGTATAGCATAAAAATTAAATTCATGATATTTATTTATAGCTAGTGCATCTGGCGATTGAAAAAATGCATATTTCCCGCTTTTTGTACGAGGACAGATGTAAAATACTAAAAATGTACAATTTACAGAGAGCGGGATATGCACCTGTGTCTCTTAAAAATGGTCCATTTTTATTTTTCTAAATATTTTTTAACAAAAAAACCGACTTCCATATTCCGATCCCATGAGAACCTAACCAAACTCTCATCAAACTACACTTAAAATGAATAATTTTCAATAAAAAAAAAGAATCATCAATATCAGAACACCCACTCAAAAGTACTGAGACAACAAATGTTAAAAAATCACTTGAATTGATAAATCTCCTTTTACAGAAATCAGTTAAAAAGTTATTTTTTCTGAAGTGTATATTAAAAATTTTAAAAATATTGAAACCACTGTGTATTATTATTATTATATATTAGTGTTCCCTAAGGTTCCCTCTGCCTACCTTGCTGTGTGCGGGATACAGCGTGAAACTAATTTAATTTTTATTTTTTTATATATTAGTGTTTTTGCTTTCGTCACGTCTCGGCTACCTCTGAATCACAGCTTCGTAGTTGGATAGTACGTACGTATTTCAATTATCGCTACAGGAGCTTGTATTATTATTGTACTTTGCGGTACCTACTTGGTGCCGATGACATCATTGGCAAGTGATTCGCTGTATTTTGTGAGACGTTTTTTTTACACGAATTCGGAATTCTTATTTTTCAACATCGTTCTCTACTTAGAATTATTATTTAGAATTAATTTTTTATTTAAATTTATATTTTCAATTGATCGCTCTGGTATGGAGGCAAAGCACAGCGTTGAGATTCGCCACTCAACATGCAATGTGAGAAACGGAGTATCTTAACACTAAATTTTCTTTGTTTATCCTACTGTATGCGGGATACAACGTAAAGCTGGTTTTTTTTTCTCTACTTAATGTGTTGTTGTCGCAATGGACCTTTATGTATTTCTATATTAAAGATAGATGATGCTACATATTTTTTTTTATTTTACGAAATGAAAATGTGGAAATAATAACGTCATTTATATTTGTATTATATCCCAATCAGAATTTATTTATTTTATAGTACTTATATGTTAGTACTTATGTTAATTTTTACTCGAATATGACACAAGTACATACTTACTAACCACACAAGTTAATATAAGACTATGGAAGTATGAAATTTAGGTTTTCTGAACCGGTGAGGGTTCAGAAAACGACAATTCGTTTGTAATTTTATTTATTAAGCCACATATAAAATTTAAAAAATACAGTCAAATATTTTCTAGTTTCACGTTTTTTTTCTATGTGAGTGGCAGAACTCTAAAGCCGAATAAATTTAAGTAAATATTTCATCTCCTCGAGTGGGGATCGAACCCACAACCAGTCGGTTTTACAGTTACACTTTGCGCCGCTGCTTCAATAATAACCTAGTTTTTTGTTATAGAACGAGATCAACAGCCAGTATGAGCGCGTGTCAACAAGCAATCAGCAGTACAGTACGCTCACCGACGTCACCTTCAGCCCTATCCTGTCGACGCATAACGTGACGCGGAATAGGTGAGATATTTTGTCATAGAGTTTATAGTGGAGAACGGAGTGTCTTAACACTAGGTTCCCTCTGCCTACCCTGCTGTGTGCGGGATACAGCGTGCAGATGAAAAATAAATAAATACAAAAAAGATTCAGTTTGTTGTTATTGTATGTTATTACAAATAACTGGATCATTTTTTATTTTATTATATAACTTTTTTTTGTCTGTAAAAACATTATGCAAGAAGTCCAAAGTCCAATACAGTTCAAAATTCAACTTACAATTTTATATGCTCCTTCATGGAGTTACAGATTTTTTTATGTGTATAAATATTAAAGACATCATCACATTAAAAGAGAATTAAAATTAAACCAGCTTCACGCTGTATCTCTCCACTCCGTTCCCCACTTTCTGCCGAATTCTGGAGGCATTGCGTGTTGAGTGGCAGAACTCATAACCGCGCTCAACCTCGACACCAGAGCGAAGAAATGGAAATACAAATTTAAGTAAATATTTCATCTCCTCGAGTGGGGATCGAACCCACAACCAGTCGGTTTTACAGTCACACCTCGTGCCACTGCGCCACGACTGGCCTCTACCAAAAGAGAATAAATTATATATTTAACATATATTTATATATTTAACATACATATAATAATATGTATGTATGTTAAAGCTCTTATTAAGAGATATATATAGCGATAACCATGGGCGTAGGGAGAGGGGTGGGGGGAAATCGGTTGGTCCGTGCCTACTCCAAAAATTTAATTTACCGAACCTCCAAGGAAATATCAACGCTAATAAAGATAACCTACAAACAAACAATTTAAAGTAGTTTCATCAAATAAAAGCTTATAAATGTACCTAAAGTCACAAAAACTTTAAACAGCAGATGTTAGCCTCCCACCAGTTGGCCATATGTAAACATTTATTAAATGTTTAAACATTTGAAGGCGCGCTTTTAAACTTGACCGTTACTACTTATGAGTTGTAGTAACTAACGTTACTGGTACTGAATGAACGGTTATGTATACACGAGCGGTGGAATTCCATATTTTCGGCTTATTATAGTATGGTCGACGAGTCGTGGTCGTTTTAGAGTTTTAAGTTGTAGATGGCTGCGCAGATTAGATTTTATGATTTATTGTAGTTTTGTTTATTTTTTATGTTGCTAACTTAACAATGAATTAAAATTCAGAAAACTTAAGTTCAGGGCGGTCACGACTCGTCGACCGTACTGTACGTTGGTCATTCAAATATTTGAATTGTGTTTAAAAGTTCTAAATAGCTAAGTTCTTTCTATTTAGCATTAATATATTTTTTTTATAATGAATATTGTTGTTTCTGCTTACTGTACTGAATATGGCCATATGGTCGTTTTATTAATATTTTCCCTTAATTTTACATCGAAATAAATGATTCATTTGGATGATATAATGTATTTTAAACTTTTAATATAGAATTGGGGTCAAATGACATATTTTAAAATGCTATGAAACATAATTAGGTGTTGAGGCCAGTCGTAACGCAGAGGCAACAAGTGTGATTGTAAGCGCGACAGGTAGTGGGTTCGATTTCTAGTCGAGAAAATGATATATTTAGTATTTTCATTTCTTCGCTCTAGTGCCGTAGGTAAAGCGCGGCGTTGAGTTCCGTCACTCAACACGCAGGTAGGTTCCCTCTTCTTACTATGTTGTGTGCGGAATACAGCGTGATGCTATGAAATATAACAATATGTCAGCAGTGACATTTCAGAATATAAATATTAATTAAATTACAAAAACATCTTTTAATAAAATAAACATCGTTAAATTATTATGAACCAGTTACATTTTATAGTACTCCATCTATGTATCTAACTGAGCAAGTATGTCACGTATTGTATTGTTTGCTTCCTATACACCTACGCATTGCAGCCTTCGTGCGGTATTATCTATGTATATATAATAAAATTGTAACTGATCGGCGTCTGTACATGGAAGATATAGGAAACAATTATTGGAATGGGCGTATGAAGGGGTAGAGCCGAGTGACAGAGAGAGAGAGAGAATAGTCTGGTCCACCCCAGAAATTTTATTTACAACAAAATTTGCCCCGAAAATAAAAAAAAAAACTACAACATTTACACGAACATATCTGTTCAAAGCTGAAGTCCAATCCAATAAAAATCTCTAGATAGGATAATGATTATTGGGGGCATCTATCAATGTTATAGTACCCAAAACTATGTTTTTTTGCAGTTTTCACTATTGTCTTTTATTACTTATTGTATTTTGGCAAACTTCCCTTAACGTTTAGTTGGTTTAAATCGGTTCATGAATAAAAAAATTATATCAATATAAAGTATTTGGTTCGTCAAAATTACTATCAAATAATTTTATTATTGAATAGGATTAAGCTTTAATTTTCTTTAATGGATAGTCTTTAAAATTATAATGTTATTAGAACACGAAAATAATGTATATTAGTAAATATACATATAGTTCTAGCGGGCGAAGCCGCGAGCGGGTCGCTATATTAGAAAGAGTAATAAATATAAGAATATATCTCGATTGTACTTTATTGCTGATACTACTATCAGCAATAAAGCCCAATCGAGATATATTGTATATATATATATATATATATATATATATATATATATATATATATATATATATATGTATATATATATATATATATATATATATATTATTATATAAATATTTTCTAGCTTTATGCCGTATTCTGCATACCTCCATCAAATTCAGACAAAGCGTCATGAGTGGCGGAACACAACGCCGCGCTTTTTTGCCACCAGAGCGTAGAGATGATTAACTAATTAATTTCCCCGAGTGGAAATCGAAGCTATCAACGAAACCATCGCGTTTTCCACACGCTGTGCCACTGTGCCACATTGGCCTCGTTAGTATATCACGTTGGCCCGTTTCCAACATTCGCTGCAACTCTGTGACGTACTTATGTGTGAATAGTTTTACTTATTAAGTGGATAAATATAAAATGAACAGATGAGCTCGAGATGTAAATATGGTGTGACGTTCTTAATTTTGTCATATAATAGACATACGTACCGAAATAAGCATCTCGTTTGACAACTTGTCATTGGAGATCTGCTTTTGCCACCTGGCCATGATTTTTGTATAATGTTTAGAAAATTTATACTGTTTTACTAATTAAATACAATAATTTATATTAGTATTCAAAATATTCAATGCCGAAATACACATATATTTGACCTGAAATTGACATCTCAATAAACTTTATTTGGCAAATATAATGTAGAATTTTGCAAACTTAAATATGTTAACCTATCCTTCCCAGCACGTCCGGTTGTCACTTTAAGCTAAATTCTTGGGGAAGGGCTTGTTGAGCAGAAACCGAACGTAACGCAGCGGTTAGTCTGTAACCAGAGCAGAGCGAAGAATTAAAATATTAAATATTTCATTTCCTCGAGTAGAAATCAAATCCGCAACCGCGTTTACAGTTGCACGGACTCTAATAGTTTAATTTTAAGATTCAAAACTAGTTTGAAACTGTTAACAGATAACTTTTACTCTTTTGTCCTCATAGCATTGAGAAAGTCTAGTGTTGAGACACTGACTGCGAATTGCGGAACTCAACACTACAGTTTGTGTACCAGAAGTGGGACCATAAAAATAAATATTATCATTCTCCTGAATATAGATTGACTGTTCCCACACTGTTCCACTGTACCACAACGGTCTTAAAATATAATAAAATCGTAACAAATATTATATATCTAATAATGTTAACAGCAGGTCGAGCCGTTTCAGCAGTCCGGCGTACAGCGCGTGCTCTACAGACAGCTCGTTCGCGGAACAGGCGCTGGCGGATGCCAGCGTGTTGCTAGAACGGGAGCCGACCACCGAACACCTGCCGTCCCGCCTATATAAAATGGCTGAGGAATACTGGAAGTGAGTGGAGATTATATGTTTAGCTTTTTAAAGTTTAATATTGCTTAGCTTGACGCTGTATCTTGTATATAGCGGTGTATGGAGAGAGAACCCAGTGCTAGGACACTCCACGCTTTGTCTTCTTTCTTAACTGAGTTGAAAAACTGACTTCCCTCAAGTGAGAATCGAACTAAAAACCGTCGAGCTTACGGTCACCCGCTGTGCCTACGACGCTCTCAAACTTTTATAACATAACGTTATTAATATGAATTAAATATATAAATTACTGTATATTTGAAGAGAAAATAGAAAAACCTTTCTAGTAAAAGAATAACAAGTAAGCTTAAAATGTCTTATCGAAAGAACCTTTTACAATTTATATTAAAAATCTATATATATAAAAGGACTTGTGCTGACTGACTGAGGTAAGACGCACGCAGAGCCGTAACCGCTGATGGTAAAAACGTGAAATTTGGGCAGATGTTTATTTTCATATTCTAGACATTCACTAAGAAGGGAATTTGACAAATTTTAACCCTAAAGGGATGAAATAGGGGTTGAAAGTTTGTATGGATTTTTTTTTTAATCTGTACCGATTTTTATAAAATTTGAAATTCCGACTCTTAAAAATATTTAATTGAAACGTGTTTCATGGTTTTTAAGAATTCACCCCCTAATGGCTCAAATAAGGGGTTGAAAGTTTATATGGAAAAATCTTTAAATTGCCACCGATTTTTATAAAAATTTAAATTCAGACTGTTAAAAATATTTTATTGAACACGTGTTTCGTGGTTTTTTTAGAATTCACTCCTAATAAGCGGGCGAAGTCGCGCGCGACCTCTAGTGTTGTATAAAAGCGAACCACATATTAATACTTATACTATTACATAATTTTCACTTGATTTGAATAAACGATGGTATTTATACAGAACACTGGTTCCCAACCGCGGACCACCAATGGCCTGCAGAAGCCTAAATATGGTCCACGAACGATTTTATTTTTATGACTGAGGATGGTGAGGGGAAGTTTCTGTTTATTTATTACAGTTAATTTTTTTGTACCTACATGCATAGTGGTCCCTGCTCCCAGGAATGATATAAAAGTGGTCCTTGATCTAGAAAAAGTTGGGAACCTCTGATATAGAATTACACAGTTTGTTCACAGCGCGAACCCTAATAGATGTGAGCGTGTTGCTCTATCACGATCTAATTTATAATAGTATTCCGTGTTTGGATACGACCCCCTTTTCTTCTGACGTAATGGTATTCCACATTCCGATTGGAAGTTATGAATAGGTGGAACTTAACCTAAATAATATTTATAAAATTGAGGCCAGTCGTGGCGCAGAGCACGAGGTGTGACTGTAAAACCGACTGGTTGTAGGTTATATCCACACTCGAGTAGATGAAATATTTATTTAAATTTATATTTCCATTTCTTCGCTCTGGTGTCGAGGCAAAGCGCGGCGTTGAATCCTGCCACTCAACACGCATTACCTTCAGAATCCGACAGAAAGTGGGGAACGGAGTGTCTTAACACTAGGTTCCTTCTGTCTACCCTGCTGTGTGCGGGACACAGAGTGAAGCTCATTTATTTATTTTTATTTTAGTATAATAAAGCGGAAGAATGTGTTTGGTTGAACGTTGAATCTCAGGAACTGTTAGTTTGATTTGATTTTTTTTTTTGCGTCATTTATCGATGGAGGCACAGGGTAAATCGTATTAATCATTGTGAATGTGGTCAAAGTAACATCGAACACTAAGAGTATGGTGTGTGTCATACATATGTTTTGGTTAACATTGGCGGGCGAAGCCTCTGCTAAAGGCTCGTAACGAAATAAAGTATACGAACTAACTAATAAACAGTCGAAAACTAACAATTTATCGTTATAATTGGTTATACGTTTTCTTTTATTTTTATAATTTCAATTATTTTATCTTTTTTATATGAAACACGGTCTGTTTTTGTTACATATTTACAACATATTGTATGATTGTGATGAAACAGACTGGAATGTAGACCAATTCAAAACATCTGCCCTTAGACATATGGAAAGTTTCACACAAAAATATCATTCCGTCTTCTAAAAGTCAATCTTATGAAATTAAAGGTTCTGTATTACAATATTGAATACATTTTAAAAATATTATTTAATCTTTTGAAGTATTAAAAAAGTATGTAAATAGTAAATTTATTACTCCACTACAGGTCGCGATTGTATATAGTTATCGTATCGTTTGATTGGTGGCGGCTGCTATGCATTTCTTATCAAACTTAAAGAATGTACTATAATAAACGTTAATATATGTATTAGTATCGTTCTAAACTTTTTAATGTAGAAACCTACTATTATTTTAAAATCCTCGAAATACATTTAAAAAAACCGATTATAAGATTTTATTAAGAATTAAAAAACTAATTTATATTTAAAAAAAATTATGTATAATATATGTAATGATAAATATGATCATTTTAATTTAAGTTTTATAATATCTAAATGTATATACAAGTGAAATTTACAGTTAGGTCAAAAACTCCTTGTCAAGCAACCGGAACGACATCTGCGCGTACGTCAATATGGAATGTTGCTAAAATTCGTGTTGGCCCGTAGCCTTATATGAAAAATATATCCAATTCTGTTCTTTAATGTAGATATATGGAATATCTTTTAAAGTTATTGTATTTTTTTTGTTTATTTTTTTTATTTTTTGTTTATTTTTGTCTCCTTGTAATATTCATATTAATAAATTATAAAATATAACGGTGTAGCGGTTAAAAATATCTATCTTTTTGTTGGTTGTGTTTAAAAATGTATAATTAATCAAATAACTGTGAACAATATGAATTTATGTACATATAATAATAATATAAACAACAGTAGATACAATGCGGGATGACTTAAATATTACTTATTTACATTTATTTATATTTTCACTATTTCACTCTAGTGTCGAGGCAAAGCGCGGCGTTGAGTTCCGCCACCCAACACGCAACGCCCTCAGAACTCGGCAAAAGTGGGGAATGGATTCTTAACACTAGGTTCCCCCTAACTTAAATATTTAAATATTGATTATAATAAAATAAATAATTTTTATTTGCTTCAGAAATCTATTTAAAAAACTTGCAGAAAGTTATACCACATAGTTAACCATGCAATAAAGGTTTTTTTTTATTATTATTTAACTACAACACGCGACACCTGACCTAAAGTTTTAGATATTATTATAATTAGGAAAAAGACTTCTTTGTGGTTAGTTTTGTCGGGCGACACGCTAGCTAGACTCAGGGCTTGGGCAAAAAATAAATAATAATGTACTTTTCCTCTGGTAATTGTGTGGCGCCGTTGAGTTACGCCACTCAATGCGCAATTATTTAATCCTGGCAGAGAGTGGAGAACACTGTCTTAAGACTAGAGTTCTCTCTGCCTTTTTTTCCGTATGCAGGATGGAGTAATAATTTTGAAATTAGGGGCATAAAGTGTGATTGTAAACGCAACTGGTTGTGGGTTCGATCCCTACTCGAGGTAATGAAATATTTCATTCACTCTGGTGTCGAGACATATAGCGGAATTAAGTTCCGCCACCCAACAAGCACTGTCCCCAGAATTCGGCGGAATGTAGGGAACGGAGTGTCTCAACACTAGGTACCCTCTGCCTACCCTGCTGTTTGCGGGATACAGCGTGAAGCTGATTTGATTTTTTTTATTTGACATCAAAAATAAAAAAGAAACTTATACGAGGCATCAATGTTGTCTGTAGTTTGCTATTATAGATTTTGTGATCTAACCGTAGCCTAGACTAGTTCATTAAACTTAACTGTACAGCCGTATACAGATTCTAATAATTCCAAACACGAACGAGGCTTCTTTAGTATGCAATTTATATATGTTTTGTAGATCTCGTCGACGTCATAATATATTAAATTTCATATGTTATTTAAAGAATAAAAGTGAATTACTTATGTTGAAATGGATCCCCACGCCGTGTGTGTTGACAAGAGATACAAGGAATGGCCTGAATGATGGTTGTGAATTCAAATCTGATTAGGGAATGTTTATATGCAGGGGTTAATAGTCATCTAATATTGTAGGTGAAAACTTCGATCAGAGAACCAGTTATTCGATTAAATTTAGTTTACAAGGAATATAGCTAAACTATTAAATTTATATTTCCATTTCTTCGCTCTGGTGTCGAGGCAAAGCGCGGCGTTGAGTTCTGCATTCAATACGCAATGCCTCCAGAATTCGGCAGAAAGTGGGGAACGGAGTATCTTTACACTAGGTTCCCTCTGCCTACCCTACTGTGTGCGGGATATAGCGAAGCTGATCATTTAATTATTATTGATTGTTTAAATAATGTTTAAAATAAATAAATATTTTTTATGGGTCTATAACCATTGTTTCTGTGTCAATATTTTTAGTCACATGTAATTTTAATAAGAAACTTTTGTTAACAATGAAAAGTAGCAAGCTTCACGCTGGTAGGGTAGGCAGAGGGAACTTAGTGTTAAGACACTCCGTTCCCCACTTTCCGCCTAATTCTGAAAGCATTGCGTGTTTAGCGGCGAAACTCAACTCTTTATTTGAACAACATCAAAATATTTTACCAACATCATTTACTAGTTCTAATACTTCAAATTTTAATTAAACAAACGAGGGTAGTCATACAAAAATAACCGGCTGTTTGATTTTTAACGTTCTGGAGGTGACATTCCGAAGAAAATTTATTAGCAAAGCATGTAATAATAATTTTATTTCTAATTCGTGACAATTATTTGACTTTTTATATCATTTTAATATAATATAAATAATTAATAAATTCATATAAATATAAATTAAATATTGATAATGGAGAACGTTGTGACCGTCGAAGGTGTCGTCGTTCTAAGGTAGGTTTTAAAATTAAATAAGAAAATCGACTATATTGTATTCGAAAACACTATTTTTACAACGTTATCAAGAAGTTTATTAAATGAGTCACCAATTATTCATTATTGTATTAACAAATGAGAACGAAATGTACAGTCACATGTATAAGTATTTAACATTTGTCGCGTCAACCAGCTAAAATAACAAAGAAATAAAAAAAACATAATACTTTTCATGTGGTCCAGTCGGTGAAAATACATACAAATCTATATTTGCGCGTGCGCAGCAAATGTCAAACGATCGGCGTTGGTTACTACTATAGTTCTGTTTTCTCGCCTGTATTGCTAACAAGTGAAAAGAGATTATCTCTCGATCAGTACATTGTTTATAGTGATAACGTTGGCTTTGTTTAAATTGTGGCGTGTGAGAACCTTCACTGGTTCGCTGTTGTGGGAAGAACTGGTGGATATTTATACAGAAATATGTTATTTCTAGTCTTAGACAGTGATTCTTGATATGTTTTATAATTTTTAGTTGTAGTGCAATGTAAAATATATAATTTTTAGGTACTTATGTATGTAAAATTATAGTTTTTATTTTAGATTGAGATATAAAATACCTGTGAAACATTTAAAGTTTGCTATTAGTCCTTCAGTTTCATATGTAAATTATATTAGATTTCGTGGTGATAAAACCTCTGGTCTGTTTATGAAAAAAAATAACGAAAATAAATAAATGTCTTATACGTTCTAAAGTACCTAAGAAATTGCTTAATTTTTACCACTAAAAATCTTGTAAAGGCTTATTTTTAATCAGTCATATGTTTACTTAATATAATATTATATAGCTATTTGGTTACACCTGCTTATCTCAGAAGCTAATTGGTTTGAAAAAAAAATATTATATAGTCCATTTATCTAGAAAAGCTATAGGTCACATCACGAAACTGTTGACATTATGAAATATAGTTAACAACATATAAACAAGTACCTATAATTATTTATATTCCTTAAATATAACAACATAAAACATCTCTTCCAGTAAATATCCAAAAACGGACTACACATACTCCCACCTGTCCCGGGACCGGGTGGAGCTGGCTCCAGGTCTCGTGGCGATGCCCAACATGTCGAGGCGGCCGTTGTCCCAGGCGCGGATGTTGCCCGAAGTGGATGAACCAGATAGGGCAATGAGCAGTGTGTGGCAGACTAGTTCCATAAGACGGCGTATTACTGTAAGTTGAACTTTACTACTTTTATTCTAATGTTATAAAGCTGGAAAAACAGCTTCACGCTATATCTCAAAGCATTAGAGGGAATCTAGTGTTAAGATACTCTGTTACCCATCTTCCACCGAATTCTGGAGTGATTGACACCGCTCTTTGACTTGACACCAAGGCAAAGCGTTTAGCTTCGCCAGTCAACCCGTAATGCTTCCAGAACTCTTATTCACTGTTATTGCAAATTAAATACTTTTCTAGTTTTCTTAGCAATTTAATTCAAGTAAAATTACATATTATAATTTGTTATTAACTTTACTCCTATACAGGTTAAGCGAGAACCTAGTATAACACTCCGATCTTCTCTTCCTAAATAATTATTCATACTCTCGAGCGGCAAAGAACCCAATACCATCGCGCTTACAAGGAAACGCTCTCATTGCGCCTCTATGGCGCATATTAACTAAATAAAAATTATGTTTGTTTTGAAATGCATCAAATACTATTTATATAGAGGCCATCATGGTGCAGTGGCAATACGTGTGTGGTTTCGATTTCCACTCGTGGTAATGAATTATTTCATATTTAAGTTCCGCCACTCAACACCCAATGTCTCGGGAATTTGTGCAAGTGAGAAATGAAACGGAACTCTACCTATGTTGCGGCATTCCGAATATTATAAACATTTCACATAAATATAATACTATATTTATTATTTTCAGTCAATAGATAGTTCGGACGACGAAGGCGCGTATCTTCACAAGGGCTATTCTAAAGCGGACGACCGATGGTGGATCACAAGGCTCATAGCCACCATCCTAACAACAATCACCACCAGTGCCAGCATGGCTTACAGGAAAGTCGTGGGGCCCTCCCATAGATATCCTTATACTGACCGAAGACCGGCTAAAAGTGAGTAACATTTATATTTAAGTTTTTACATATGGCGCGTTAGATAAAGAGAATCTAGTGTTACGACATTCCGTTTCGAGATTCTGCGTAAATATCAAAAATATTATAATTGCTTCTGGGGATCGAACCCACCACCATCGTATTTACGTATAGACCCATTGCTACACTATAACCTTAACGACGCCTTAGCTAAGACATAAAAGGTTGATTAAAAAAAACTAATGTTCATTTTGAATTTGTATTAGTGCAATATGATTGTGACATTTAGGATATATTATATTAATATATAAATTTAATTGGATTAATGAATGTTTGGACATTCATCTGTATTAATATCTGTTTTTTTACATGAGTAATGGGATACTGTCTGACTGTAAACGCGACGATTGTGGGCTCGAGTCCCGTTCGGGGGAACGAATTATTTTCATTGCCTCGCTCTGGTCACAAGAGAAAGCACAGCGTTGAGTTTCGCCAATCAACACGCAATGTCTTTAAGAATCGGCTAAAGTTAGAGAACGGATTGTTTTGAGACAAAGCTCCCTCTGATATGGAGAGAACGTTAATCTGCTTTTTCTATAACATTTGTTTTTGCTTAAAAGTTTAGTCTGGTATGAAAATACAATAATATTTTTAAACATATCGCACATTAAAAACAAAAATGGCATTATACAAAAAAGTATGTTTTTGACTTATGGCAACATGTAGAACCTATAAGTAAAAACCCGTCAGTTGCAAAGACACTTGCTTTAATAGTCCGATTAGTTTTCGCTATATAGTGCTAATGTCGTTTCATACTTTGTTGTCGCGAGCGTGATTGGTGAATAATAAACCGACACTAAACCAGTAATGCCCCGGCTGCCACACAGAACGCTGGTTAAGGTAAGTGAAAAAGTGACATATTTTGTTTAGTGTCATTTTTTACTTTATTTATTATAGAACTTGAAAAAAAAATACAAAATTGCTATTGACATTTTTAGTATAGTGTCGTTTTTTTATTAATTTATTATCAAATTTTCAAAAAAAGATTAATACAATACTGACATAATTAATATATTGCCATTTCTCTACTCAAATATTTCACATAACTATGTTGAAATAATTTATATAAGGGGCATATTTTTTCTTTGTTCTTGTTTCTTGATGTCTTCCAGCTTGTTCTCTTCTAGATCATCCTCTTTTCCCACAAGCACGCCATCTAATTCTTCTACTACTTCCAATGAAAGTCACCATGGTATTCATAATATCAAAACTTGTACTAGCAAAAATTTCAGAAAGAGATGATATCGAATAAAGCACCAGGCAGATGGAAAAGCATCAAACAATAATACAATTATAGAAAGAGTTGAAGATACTATTCCACAAGTAGGTGATGATACCGTTGCACTTTGAAATCTTCAGTTAGCTAATCTAAGTGCTCAAGGGACCAATATTGACAAACAAGGAGAAGAAAATGATAAACTGAAGAAAAAGAGGAGGAAAAAGCCAAGGTACGCGATCATTGCCAAGAATTTAAGGAATTCAGGAAACGAATATGTACCAACGTCAAAAACTAAGCAGCTTTTTCCGCCCAAAATTCTTAAGCAAACTAGTAGTAGTAGATGTCGTCAAAAATGTTCCGATAAAATATTAGAACATACACGACAGAAGCAGTTTGACGCATATTGGGCCATGGCTTCCTCCGAACGATAAAGAGAATTCATAGCTCGTCAAATTGAAAATATAAACCCATAATACCAATATAAAAAAATAGATTCGAACAGAAAGGAAAAAATGCATTTTATTTTGAGATAAATGGTGCTAAAACCAGAGCATGTAAAATATTTTTCAAAAACACATTGGACATAACAGACACACACATACAGAGGTGTATCAGAACAGTAATTAATAAAAAAAATGGTATTGGTGTTTTAGAAGAAGATAAAAGAGGAAGACACGACTACGAGATTGCATTGCAAATTGCATGCAATAATTTAAGCATCTAAAATCTATTTATGTTTTATTTTGACATCAATTTACTCCATTCGATAGATATTCAAATAAATTTAACATGTTGTTAAACGAATATGTTAATGGTGACATAAAAACAAAAGTGACACTATGCTGACCTTTTTTTTCAAAACCATTGTTTTTCTACAAGTACTAGTTAACTTATCTTACTCTTATTACAAATTATAAAAGCGATAGTTAGAGTATTATATAAACCTAATAACATAGCTTGTTCTCAATTAATTGTCAAGATATTGGCTTAAGAATTATATAAAAAACTTAAAATTGCTCTACTGAAAAATTGAGTTTTTGGTATAATGCCATTTTTGTTTTCAATGTGCGATATTATTCTTATCTCGAAAACGAATTAGCCAAGAGACGTTGTTAACAATTTTATTTCTTTAAATATCCTGTATATTTTTAATCTGACCCCTAATACGATAAAGCGTTTTTATTATAAATTACAGTTTTTTTTTATTAAAGACATAATAAACTTTAAAAAAATATTAAATCATAAGGTCATTGAGGCTCTGTTGGACTGAGACAGGCGCGCCCTAGGTCTGACAAAACCTGGCCGCTTCTGTCTTATAATGTTGTTCCATGATGGTCCAAGACAATGCTCTTAGCTGTCTCAGGGAAGGTGGTGCCCGTGTGCATTGCACACCCTGCACTGCTAACAGTCTATTAAGCAAATTACTCAGAAGAGATAAAAAACTATTTTAAACACTATGAATATAAAAGTTTAAACTATATTTAAGTATTATAAGAAAGTTTTTACAATTAAAATTTAAATTGACTTTTATTCTCTAATATTTGAAATAAAATAAAGGTACATTTTATATTTATATATATATTCGAAAGTGTTTTTTACACTTACACTTTCGAATGGTAAAAAAATGTACATAACTAAAAAAAACATATTGTTTATATTTTTTAGTAGATTCTTTCTCATCCGACGGTATTAAATTTCAAAATGTATAATTTTGTGTAGATGTTATGATGTAATCTTAAGTCTTCTCTTTTATTATTTTTAATTTATTAACATAGCATATAGTCTGTCTATTAGAAATGTTTAAAGTATATCAAAATATGAATAAAAATCTAAATTATTATTTCAGATGGAATAGTATCGAGAACAGCATCGGCAGCAGCCGCGCCTTTCTATTGGATATACACGGTCATCAAGACCATCGTCACCACAACAGTCACTACTGTTACTGAAACCGTAAGTACTAATAATACTATATAAATTAAATCAGCAGGGTAGGCAGAGGGAACCTAGTGTTAAGATACTCCGTTGCCCATTTTCCGCCGAGTTCTGGAGGCATGGCGTGTTGAGTAGGCGGAACTCAAAGCCGCGCTTTGCCTCGACACCAGGGCAAACAAATGAAAATATAAATGTAAATAAATATTTCAATTCCTCGAGTGGGGATCGAACCCACAACCAGTTGATTTTACAGTCACACTTTCTGCCCCTGCGCCACGACTGCCCTCAATACTATATCATACATATAATAATAATTGCTTATTCCATTAAACTTTAAATACCTGTCGCCTTAAAAGAAAAAAATATTAAAGTATCCAGGTATCATAATTATATCGAGAAACGCGTGAATATATGTCTAAAACTACTTAAGCGATTTTGATGAAACTTGAACACTGGTCCTCATATTGGTATTTACCTGATGTCAAATCACAAAAGATCATTCATGCCTTCTTATGCTTATACATACTTAGGAAATTTTGCATATTTACTTGGAAAAGTGTTACATTGGACATACAGGTCAAAATAAAAACGATATTTTTTTGAAGTTGGTTAATAAAATGCTAGTAGATTTGGTTCTATATGTATATTTCATTTTGTAAGTGGAGAATGGCGTTTTTTGACATTGGGTCTCTAAATTGCAAGACTAAAAGAGAAGCTAGTTTTTTTAATTTGGCAATTTGTTTAAATCTATATATATAAAAGGACTTGTGCTGACTGACTGAGGTAAGACGCACGCAGAGCCGTAACCGCTGATGGTAGAAACGTGAAACTTGGGCAGATGTTTATTTTCATATTCTGGACATCCACTTAGAAGGGATTTTGTAAAATGTTAACCCTAAAGGGATGAAATAGGGGTTGAAAGTTTGTATGGATTTTTTTTTAAATTGGCACCGATTCTTAAAATTTTAAATCCAGACTCTTAAAAATATTTGATTGAACACGTGTTTCGTGGTTTTTTTAGAATTCACTCCTAATAAGCGGGCGAAGCCGCGCGCGCCCTCTAGTCTACAAATATAACGATTTCAAATTAATTTATACATTCATTATTGTAACAATATTTAATTCATGTTAGATTCCTTTGCGTACATTTTTTTTATTTTTACAGCTTATCTATTGCATTATACGTATGTTAATTTATATTTCTTATTTTTTTTAAGATATCACCAAGCAAAGTGAGTAAGGCTGGGAAATTATCAAGTCGGTACAAGGAAAAAGAAAGTGGGAGACGCTGGTGGCCTTGGGTGCTGTTATTCATTTTGCCAGCCCTTGGATATGGTTGTAAGTATTATTATTTTTATAGAAATATTATCATTTGTCTATTTTTTCGACGGCTGTGGGTTCGACTCCCACTCAGGGAATGAAATATTTAATATTTTCAACAATACAAACCGCGGCGTTGAGTTTCGCCGCTCAACACGCAATGTCTCGAAAATTCCGCGGAAAGTAGCACAATTATTGTTTATAAACTATATTTTACTTCTCTTATCCTATATTTACTGCCAAAACCGTTACTTAAAATAAAAAAATCAAATGCTATAATTAATGTATTTAAATTAAAAAATATATATATTTTTAATGATTTATTGAAAAGAATTAAATATATAATTGAATTTATTATTATTAATTAATAAGGAAAAATCACTAAGTAACAGTTTAGCAATAAAAATACGACATAATAGCTTCACAAGCACAAATTACTTTCAGCGTACTACACCTACGAAAACTACGAACACCTTGCAATGCCAAACTTTACCGATTTTCACATAGACCTGACCGAGTTTTCAGCTAAGATACCCAATCTTATGCCTAATATTACCCTGCCAAAGCTAAATATCACTTTGCCAGAAATCAATATTACTTTGCCAGATATATCTGATAATA
>JAATLQ010036055.1:92126-107338 GCA_013421005.1 Heliconius erato x Heliconius himera | reverse complement strand
GTAAATGTTTTAATTTAATTGGCCGAAAAGGAGCATGCTTGTCATAGAGCTCAGTTAAAATAGAATTAAATATCTCCAACTTGTCATCGATGGTTGTTGTGCTAAAAATGACGTTCCAGTCGATGTCATTGAGATCAACCAAGAATTCGTCATTATTAATTTTTTTAAAACTGCGTCGCATGACGACAGATGGTTTGAGCTTAGGGGGACGAACATTATAGGACAAATACATTAAATCAAAAATTTTAATATTAGAAATACTCTTTCAACGGTGGGACACAGGTCCAGGTCATCGGTTACGGCTCCAGAGAGAAGAACCTCCTCACCATACGCATAGTCTCAAGTAATACTGCCTTCTGCATCCAGTTCTTGATCCAACAGCTAAACGACAACCCTTCAAGATGTCGATCGAGGCCGTAATACCGTAATAGTTACTGGTAATATAACAAATAATATCTAAATGTGATTATATAACACAAGGGAAAAGTTTAGAATTTTAAAAAAGAAAAGCTTTAGAACCAACACAAAAAATCACGCATACTCTGGCTACGAACTCGCGTTTCACAAAACCGTGCCTGCTTTTCATAGTCCATGACCGGCAACAATTAGGAAGAGCTCCGGCAGTGCAAGTCGCAGATATAAAACTTTATGTACGCATATAAATTTGGATGTCGAGACATGTTTTATTGTACAGTCGTAAAATTTGGGGTCGGAAAGACCGATACATTTATTAAATACGAACAAGATCGTAAAGTTGAATGCACGCGTCCTCGTGGCATCGATAATGTTACGATCAAACTATATCTGATGGCCTCTAGCCCATTATTTATTGATTAAAACACAAACTAAATATAGCCTTAGTATCTATTAAGGCTAAAGTTTCACAAAACTATATGAATTTTCAACATATAAAAAGTTTCATAAAACATTATAAAAGAGAATATAAACGAATCAATCGCCACCGCGTACCAGCTTATAAAATGGCTGCGATACCGAGAACCGGTTTAACATTTCGCTCACCTAAAGCAGGCCGGGTTTCCCGGTGACGTGGCCGCGATCATCAATAGCTTACTTACCCCACGCCCGTATAAATTGAATATACTCTCGACTCTTGACAGCTGAGGATTAACGTACGAAAAACTATTAAAGTTCCTCGAAATTCCACCGCAAATGTTCTCTTGTTACCCTTTCCGATTTATAGATAGGTTACCAAGTCAAAAATAAATTCACCCAACAAAACCTTGCAGTGTGTTTCTCAAAAGGCGTCCACAGGTAGTTGGCAACCATCCAGCTCTTACCTGTGAAGACAGATATGTTTCACATTAAACCTCGCACTGTAGACAACAAAAAGTCTAATGAGGCTCTTAAGTTTTCCGCGCTTAAAGCTGAATAGAACATTCGATCGACCTATGAATGTTACTTTTTAGAGAATAGCTCCACATAATAACGTAGCGAAATGCTGTATTGAAAAATATATTTGTATTGAAGTACGGGGATTATCCAGCACTACCCGGAAATGATGGATAGATTAAACACCATTTTTTTCTAACAGTCCGAACGTTTTATGATTGCAATTAAATTTTTTTATGGTCGTTGTACTAAATAAAATATAAAATGAAACGATGTCGCCTCAAATGGATTTAAAATGTTTTCTGTGGAGTTATAAAATGGCATTACGTAATAAGTATAGAAAAAACTAAAACTTGCAATAATATTTATTAAATAATAGTTTCATTTCTTCGCTCTGGCGTTGAGGCAAAGATGGGTGGGTGTTGAGTTCCGTCACTCAAACGCTATGCCTACAGAGTTAGGTTCCCTCTGACTACCTTGTTGTTTGCAGGAAAAAAAACTTTCAATAACACAATTCTTTAAAACACATCAAGAAAAACGAACACGTAGCTTTCGAAAATTGTAATATATTTGGCAGGTTACAATATAAAATTCGATGTTGGACTATAAAACTATAAATAATAAATATTCGCGGTCATAAAATTTTATGTTGTTAGGAGCGGTGGAGCATCATGGTGTATATCAATTGTTTGTACACGCCCTCCACCCACAGCCTGTGGAATTCCAGGTTTTTTAATGGAAATTGACAATAATTACGTTTTACGTTTATCGAATACGTATTTATAGCTTTATAAATTAATATATATTTATGAACTGGTGGTAGAATAGTAATATATGAAAAAATATGAAGTAGAAAATAGTTAGTTTTAGTTTAGGTTTTTGGACTAATACAGGAAAAAAAATATCTTGCCTATTTTTATGTTTATCATCATATTTATTAGATTTTTTGAATATTTTTTAAGCTATGCTTATATATATATATATATATATATATATATATATATATATATATATATATATATATATATATATATATAATGCATCTTTTCAAATATATTATCATATTTTATAATTTTATTTATTTTTACAATTTTAGGGTTCCGTACCTCAAAAGGTAATAACGGAACCCTTATAGGATCCATCAGTGTATCTGTCTGTCTATAGTGATAATAGTTTATATAATAGATAACAAAACCCATAGGGTGCTTCCCGTGGACCTACAGTTATAAAATATGCAACTTAGTGAAAAATTACAATATAAATATAATAAAAAATCTGAATAGTGAAATTTGTGAAGTGTTTCATAGAAAACGTTCATTATAAAGTTATATTTGTAGGTCATTTCATGCAAAAAGATGCATACGCACGCTAGTTTGGCAGCTTTATTCGCCGCATCATGAAAACTTATAGAGTACTTCCCGTATCCCCACAATTACGAAATTTGGCAAGAAGTGACCACTTATAGTAAAAATATAGGAAATAATCTGAAAAATGGAAATTTATATTGTAGGTCATTTCATACAAAATGAGTGAATTTAAGTTTGGACAACTTTTATAATGTTGCTTCCCATTTACTTATTTTCAATCCTGAAATTGGTACAGAACCCTCGGTAGGTGAATCTGACTCACACTTGATGGTTTTTTTATAAAACCATTTTAAGATGATCTAATTATAATTACTAAAATAAAATTTATTACACAAAATTTCTTAAAGTTAATTGTGAATAAAATCAAAAAGCAAATTCAAAGTTAACTAAAAATTTAAACATATAATACTACAAGAAATCATTTTACTGCAATAAACTAATTGGGCGACGTTCTTGTAAAATCTTCCCTATTCTATTACGTACATAAATATTCATATATGCATATGCATAATAGCAACAAGTGAATTCTACTTGAGCGTTTTAGCATTAACCCTAACATATAAATTATGAGCTAGAATTCCCAAAATTCCCGTACCTGAGACGCAGACGGTAAAAAACATATGTATTATATTATATTATGTACAGAACTATAGATACATCCATACATTATCGTTCCTTATAATAAACAGATTTAACAAATGCTGTGTTCATAAGCATTGATAGTGTTCGTTTTATTTTAATTCATATAATAAAGTCTATTTAGGCCGTCATAGGCCTCAATAGACTAGCTCAGGGGTACAAGGGACTGTAACGTGATGGTTGTGGGTTCAATCCCCGAGGAAATGAAATATTTATTTAAATTTATGTTTCCATTTCTTCGCTCTGGTGTCGAGGCAAAGAGTGGCGTTGAGCTCCGCCACTCAACGCGCAATGCCTCCAAAATTTGGCGGAAAGTGGGGAACGGAGTATCTTAACACTAGCTTTCCTCTGCCGTGTGCCGGATACAGTGTGAATCTGATTTTATTTGATTTTCATATAAAGTCTAACTTATGTAATATATTTCCAATACCTACTATTAATTGATTTATTTCTTTAGTTAAAATGAGGTGCTAAGTTTCACTGCATCCAAAATTTTACAAATTGAGAGAAAAACAATGTTTCAATTATTCTTATTTCTTCCTCCTTTCCCAAAAAAAAATACCATAAATTATCTTAGAAAATTCAAACCTTAAAAATTGTTGAATTACAGCTCTAAGTGTATTGTACTATTATATTTATATAACACTAAAAACCATATAATTTTTATAAAAACATGTACCAGTATAAATAAAGTAAAACAAATACCTTGGACTAATACATGGCCTTGTGCATTGACATTTAGTAGCTCTCGAACGATGCTTTACGAGCACCGCGCCCCGCACAATCGACTACAGCCCAAATACATAGATTATTAAATTTAGAAATTGAAGGCAGACGGGTACAATATCCAATATTGCTTTGTTTCTACCTGGCTTCGACCCAGAGTTGTGTTTTTTTTATCATTTTTATTTCTTTCCTTTCTATATAATTGAAGTTATTGCGTACCTTTTTATAATGAAATTATTACAAGTATTTCCAATTTTTTCGAAGAGGGAAATAAGGAGGTTATAGGTATATCTACGACGCTATTGTTATAGTTCATTTTTGGATTGCTAGATTATTCAACATAAGGATAAGCTTTGTCGATCTAAATACTATTATGATTGAGACAGGTATGTTTCTCCAAATAATTTAATGAAGGGAAAGTAACCTATATAGTGAGTGTATATACAAACGACTACGATATTACACGTATTACAAAAAAAAAATAGGACTTATGTACTAATATTATAAAGATGATTGTATAGCTGAATGCACCAATGGTTCGTTTTGTTGAACGCTACTATAGACATAACTATACAGTGTTAATTAAAAAAATATTTTTGTGTTGGGAGAGTTGGGGTCATATGTTGAAGAAGGATGTAATATAAATACAATCACGTTACGACCTACAAGATCGCGGAAACAATGGAAGTTCTGGCAAAAATAAGAGAGCTTTCGTAGCATGTTGCTTACTGTTAGTAAAATTCATTTCACCACGCGGGCGAAGCCGCAGGTTAAAAATAGTGATTTAGATTAGTTTTATATTATGATAACTAGTAAGAAATGATATGATCAACGATGTACCTAATGTATTTGAAGGCAATCTCAATATCAAATGAGGGTAGTAAAAGAATTTCCGTTTTGTAGCCGTGGACTTTTTAAATATTCAGCATCCGAGCCTTGGAGGTCAAAATATTTCACCTTTCACCAAGTTCCCGTTCCGCTGCTCGAGTGTAGTAAAACTCTACATTATCTATTGCTTCGGGTTTCTTATAGAATATTCATTACATATTACATGCTAAAAAGGAATTCATGTGGTACCGCTACATTTATTTTACAACTTATGCATTTTATACACCTCTCAGACTTTTCTGAATTCGTATTCAGATGCGTTGTTGAGTTTCGCGGCGATTCGCGGAGATACGCGGCGTTGAGTTTCACCATTCAACAAGCAATATCTCGAAAACAAAGCATAGCTTAGTTTTATTGAATTAACATCAAAATTAAAATATAAGTCATTTTTTATAAAAATAAATACTTCTTACATTACGTTACATCAGCATTACCAATATAATACTATAAGTGTATTCCAATTGTCTAAAATACTATTGTCATATATAACTTGTAATATTACTTTGACGGTGCATAATTTTAGAAGTCTATGAGATGACTGTCTCCTTTTTTCCATCTATAGCAAAATACTTTTTAATGATGAACATAAATAAAATTTATCTTCTAAAACTGCTTTAAAATGCTTTTCGTAGACATCTGCTACGAATATTTCAATATTTTTTGTTTATTTTCTTAAATGACATATTATATAATATGTAAAATATTCTCAATAAATTCATTTGAATGAAGTAGTTTAAAATTGTACAAATTCTAGTATTTGATTAGGTTTGATTTAGTTTTGGATTTCATTCCCACTCGGGGGAACGATGTATTTGAATTTACTCGCTTTTTCATGTGTCCTGAGCACACCCTCTGCCTATACTAGAAAATGAAAAACTAAAATAAAGAATTATCCAATTAGTCCTATAATATTTCAAATAATTTATAATTTTACATAGCATCCTTAAAGATCATAAAAGTATCACCTATTAAAATATACATTTCCGCCTTCTTTACTTACTTTCCTATGAATTTGACCACGACCAGCATATAAAATAAACAAAGTTAGAAAAGCGTTAGCTAAAACTAGCGTCAAAAACCATCCATTAATAAAGTTAAAAACTATACGAGAGCATATATCAATGTTAAAACTACACGAACAATGGATTTCAATTTTCACTTTCTAATTCAATCCAATAATACGTGTAATTTAAGATACACATTCAGAGCAAACGTAAAGTATCAGAGGCACTTACAGAAAGCACTTAGAAACAAGCGATAAAATTGAATTTAAAATTGCGACCACTATAAATTTCATCTGAAAACTGTAACTAGGTGAAAACTCGTTCACACTTAAATTCTCATAGGATTCAACTCATAGCTCTTTTTTAATTCGTTTAGGATAAACAGGAATAAAAATTTAACAAAGTTAGTTCTTGTTTGCAATTTATTTTTGCGCATACGTACATACAATAATTAAATAAATAATTTTACAAAATTGTTATATTACATGTTGATCCATATGTTTATATATAAAATAACAAATTAAATAGATTTTTTTTTAGTCTCAACAATTATTTTTGCATTCTATTATAAAAACAAGTCCTCCATGACTGCGTCACGTCAGTGACAGAAGCTCAAAAAAATATTTTCAACTGAATTCTATACCGAAACAAAAAACAATTGAAATGTTATCGAAATTTAAAAAATGTCGTGAAAAATCTAAACGGATGAGAGAGTAAATTGTGAAGCGACGCGGCGGCGCCGTTAAAACTCCACCTAATTAAACGAATGAAAACGAAACTTCAATGTTTTCGTTCAATTTAGCCGCTGTCTATACTCTATGGTCTCATTTAATCCACAAATTCTGGTACGTAAAGTGCATTATTTATGTGGAAAATTTTCTAATTAGTTAATTTACGACTTGAAAACAACGACGTAAATAATTTTGGTAACTAACAACTTAGTGTTTTGTATTGGTATGAGGTTCGTAACAAGTAGTGCTATATAATTTAAGGCTGTACTCTTTTTTGTATTAAGGATCTATTACATAGAAGAGCTTTAACATTTTTTTTTTATTTTTAATATGTTTTGTGACTATTGAATACAAGATCAAAAAATTTAATCAGCTTCACTCTATATCCCGCACACAGCATGGTAGGTAGAGGAAACCTATGTTAAGACACCTCGTTCCTCAATTTCCACCGAATTCTGGACGAATTTTTTCTTTTTTGTTACAATATTTAAAAAAACCTTCCAAAAATGTATCTGCCTTACGTAACTAAGACTGTGACCGGGACCTAAACTGGAACTGGGACCTAAATGTCGCCAAACGCTTTGACAATCAGTAAAACAGATCAAATAGTGCCAAGAATTACGGTCTCGACACTTTCACCTTTTTCACCTCTTTCAAAGTCGTTATTCTCCTCGTGTCCTAAATCTTTAAAGCTATTTATCACTGTATATATTTTGTACTTAACTCTAACCTGGCTTCTTTACCCATTATTTTCAAACTTTTGTCAGCAATTCTCGTTTTTTTTAAACATATTGAAAAATATCTTTGAGATTTTACCATAAATTATTTATTTATTATATAATTTATGATAAAATATGGTCAATAATCATTCCAGATTAACCTTGCGCTGCACCTAAAACTAGCGTTCAATTTTCACTTAGCCTTACTATATATTTCATAGCAAGTAAGTATTTTGAGCGTCGTTTATTTCATTTCATATATTTATTTTAGAGGAGAGTAGTGGCGCAGTGGTAAGCGTGTGACTGTCAACACTACGGATTGATTTCCTCTCGAGGAAATGAGATATTTCATTTCTTCCCTCTGGTATCTTCATTGAATGCCGCCACTCAACACCCAACGCCTAAAAAAATTAGCGCAAAGTGGAGAGCGGAGTGTCTAAACACTAAATTCCCTCTATCTGTGGCAGGGTTACATGCGAGATACAGCTGACGAAATAATATTTCAATTAATTACAGAAATATCAACGTACATTCATACACCTACCACAATTCAATCCTAAGTTTCACCATATAAAAAAATTGATTTAATTGAAAATACATATATTTATATAAATAAACATTCAAAAAGTGTTTATAAAATAGTTATGAACACAAACGATAATAAAAATCGATCACAGATAATAAAAGCATTGAGCGTTCAAAAAGTCATTTACTATGATTATCTGTCTCGCGGAGCACATCAGGGCGAGTGGCGTCGTGCGTTAATTAAATTAATGACTGCGCTCCGGCCGATGTGAACAACGGTTTAAACTTTCATATTAAACATTTAATATCTTCATTATTCTATTGGATTATAAGGATTGGGGCCAATTGTGGTGGTGGATATATGGAGAAAGGTGACACTGTGCATGCATTACTTTGTGCGTCAGCTTCCGAATGTACTCGTAATGCAATATTAATTCAGTTGAGCGGTTATAGTCAAATTGGGTGTTTCGTTATGTTTACAGAGTGATTGGTATCTATAGATTCTAGTTTCTACCTTGGGAGCAATATATCTAAAGTGCTTAATCGTAACACAAGATATATTTTTTTACAAACTTTAATGAAATAAAAGAAACGAACACAAAACATATTTTTTTAAGCTTATAAACAAAACTGAGACAAGTCATGTAACTATATACCGGACAGGTTGTGTTCAATTCCTACTCCAGAAATGATATATTTAATATTTTAATTTAATCGTTCTATTGTCGAGGCAAAGTGCGGTGTTGAGCTCCGCCGATCAACACGCTATATTTTAAGAATTCAGTGGAAAGCTGAGTATGGAAATGTCTTAATAGGAACAGATTATTTTATAACTAGGTTCCCAAAAAAAAATAACAAAACTAAATCTTTATCTATACAACTTCGTATTACAGCGTTGCGACAAGTTATAGCCCAAACACATTCCATTTACTGACAACTAAGTTCGAATGGTCAAAAGCCATTTAGGCATCATTGGGTATATTATTTCCCGCTGCTACGAAGATGTAAAGATTTGGTCAGCTAAGTGTTTACCCTCGGGGGAGGAAAACCCTAAACTCCTCAATTTACGCGGCCAGCAGGTCGTTAAGATTATGAAATTATGTTACCCTAGGCCCAGATTTGTTTGCTTGAGACACCATTTCTTGACTCAGGCTGACTAATGTTTTCTAAATTTATATATCATTTTGTTTGTTATTCTGTAATAATACATTTTAAAGCCGAAGTTAAGTATATATATATAACATTAACAGTACATTAGACACGTGCCTGATACAGATTTTGTGAATGTAAATGCAAATAAATATAAGTGTTACTTTTATTTTGCCTATGATACTTTCATGGAAGAGATGAAATATAATAAATTAATGTTTATTGAGGTACTGAAATACAATATTTTCATTATTCGCCATACAATTTAATTTAAGAGATTTTTTATATGGGATCAAGCGCGTGAATATAAACGCCACAGGTTGTGGGTTCAATTCCTACTCTAGGAAATGAAATATTTAATATTTTCATTTCTGGTGTCGAGGTAAAGCGTTGAGAGTTCCACCACTCAAAGCGTCCAGATTTCGGCGGAAAATGGGGAGAGGGGTTTCTTAACACAAGGCTCTTTCCACCTGCTACGTACAAGATACAGCGTAAAGCAGAAAAAAAAGAAAAAAAAAGAAAAAAATAAGAAAAAAAAAACTATAAATTTGATACTATATTTGACGACAAGCTGACATATTTAAGTAGATCAGTTACTATAACATCATTTATGACTACGAGCGATCCTTCTAATTTCCATAATGTGCGGTATCCCCGTTAAGCGGTTAATTATACTACACGCACATCATCGCTTACTTATCGTAATTAATTAGAATAATACTGTGCTATGGTTATTTTATATAATTATGATCATTTTGTAGTCCGTCTGTTCGCCTGTCAAGAGCTTTTATCTCAAGGTCGCGATCTGAGATTAATAACAAATATTAAAGTTTACGATCCCTTGAAGCACAGAAAATATTAAGCTTCTAAGTCAACGAAATCAAGAGATAAGAGTGTTTATTCATCGATTTTGATACATATTAATCAAAACCTATAGATTTAGCAAGATATGAGAAAATGTTAAAAAATAAAGGAAAAAATCTAAAATGTGAAAATTTATAGGTATTTCATAGAAAAAAAAATTGCAACCTTATATTTGTGGTTTATTTTATACAAAACGAGTGCATACGTCCCCAAACTTAAACTTGTCAACTTTTATAAATTGTACTACCCTTTCTTTCTTTCTCACATCCTGAAATTAGTACAGAACCCTTGGAATTCGCAATTCGACTGGCATTTAATTTATTTATCTTATATTGCTAAGCGAATGTTTAGCTTGTGATAATTTGTATAATTGTATATTATATAAATTATATACCTATCTACATCTCATATAACTATTGCAATCTATCCAGTAATCTTAATAGCTTATATATAAAATATCATTTTTTTTTACCACAACGTGTATATTTATATTTTTAAAACTAGTAATCTGATGTTAAAAATATCGTGTCATTAAGAAGTATTATTATTCATATAAACTTTCAAATGAATCACCGAAATTATACAACGCTCGTAAAACTTCAAGTCCTTAAAGATGTTCTTTTAAAGTTTTCTAATTATATTTAAATTCCTAATTAAGTTTTTACATTACTACATATAAGATAGGATACATTTTTCTAGCGTCACATCGGAACCAGCACACAGCAGGGTAGTCAGAGGGAACCTAGTGTTGAGACACTCTGTTGCCCACTTTCCGCCAAATACGATAGGTAAGTACATATTACAAAAAACTGCGGTTTTGTTATACAAAAAACTGCGGTAGAATAATATAGGATGTCGGTCTAGTAACTCGATGCAACAAACATAGAGCAGTCTATTAGCTTAGACGATTTTATTGCACGCCGCGAGCTATGAACGAATGTTTCTTGTATTCTAAATAAATTACGTACACACGATATGAACAAAATTATTTTTCGCATTCTTATTTGAGAAACCAAATAAAAAATACTTTGAAATAAAATCACGCGCCCCAACAAAGTTTCTTCTTAGAATCCGGTCTTCGTATCATTTTGTGCATTAATAATTTCTAGAGACCGCTCACCGGTCTCGGAATTAAGGATAAGCCACGGCTGTTTTCCCGTACACTGTCGGGATGGAGGATAGATTTTATTTTTTACGTGTTGTGAATGTATTGTGTTATATAAGCAAAGGTAATCTTATAAAAATGTTATATTGTGAATGCTTTAGACGGTTACGGTGTACCCCTTATAAATATAGAGTTGTGTTGATACGCTTTTTGAAAATTGATGTTAAATATCTTAATTATTGTTAGACCATTGATTAAACAAAGGATATTTCTAGGTTATCTTCTGTTCTGTCACGTTGTATGGAGAACATAAGAAGGAAAAAAGAGAAAATGTTACACAATAGGATATGGAGAACATACGAAGGAGGTTGTACGGTAAAAACAGAAAATGTTACACAATAGGAGGGTGCATGTTAGAAGAAACCGATCGAGTCGGATTTACACAATGAGGGTTCCATACCAATTCCAGAAATCTAGGTCAACGGGAAGTATAACTTATAAAAGTTGACAAACTTGAGTTTACATGAGTGCATACGCTCGTAGGCACTTATATTATATGAAATTAGTAAGTTTGTTTCAAATTAGTTGTTTTAATATTATATATAATAACTACGCAGCGAATAAAGTTGACAAACTTAAGTTTGGAGACGTATTCATTTTTTTAAATTTATATTGTAAGGTAAAATGCAGCCAAAACTATACATAAATCTATGTATAGTTTTGGCTGCATTTTACCTTAATGCTTGTATCTTTTGATTTGGTGGAACTTAGTGTTCAAAGAGATCTAGGCTCGAAATCAACGCTATCTTGACAGGTGAACAGACGGACAACAAAATGATCCTATAAGAGTTCCTTTTTTATCTCTTAAGATATAAAACTAGGGTTTCAAAAAGAAATGCAGTTAAATTATTTGTAGAGTAAAATCTCAAGCAAAATATTTTACGTGTCATTTAGTGTAGCTAATTTACAAAAAAGTACATAGGTACTGTATTATAAAGACAGATGTGCTCTCCCTTGTTTTACGATAATATGACTTGATCTGTCAAGCGCAGTGTTGAGAGGTACATACGATTATAGTCTAAGCTATAAATTTCTATTAGTTTCCTGGGTAAATTAACAGTAACTCAAGAGTAAAGGAACCTGGGAACCTAGTGCTAAGATAATCCGTAGCCATTAAAACACTTCCGTTCTCCACTTTCCACTGAATTCTGGAGCAATGCCTCCATGTGTTGAGTGGCGGAATTCAAAGCCGCTTGTTGCGGGGTCGACAAATGAAAATATAAATGAAAATATCAAATGTTTCATTTGCTCGAGTTGGAATCGAACCACCTGTCGCGTTTACAATCACACACTTATGCCAATAGAATGTAAAACACCATTTATTATTTAAGCTACAGTCAAGTCTAAGATGTGTCGTGTGTCGCTCAACATCCGCAAGAGCTGATAGAAAGACTAACGCTCAAATAGTACCGCAGTGCGCCTCATGCAGTGCCGTTGACACTGTCGGCGCCGCGGGGTCGGCACGCGACCAATTATTTAATACCACTCGCATATTTCCACCACCGCCCCACGCCCCACGCCCCACCGCCCCACTGACCCAGTGCAGCGGAATTTTAACTACCCTTAAGTATCGATGAACACCATGGCGTGCCAAAAAACTGCATAGCGAAACAAAGCACTCTGCACTTGGAACCATCGATGGGATTTACTCGTCCGATGTAAATTGACAATTAAAAATATTTATTAAATTGATTATTTATAAACAATAGTTTCAACTGTAACTGTATTTAAAATTTTGATTTTTTTTTTACTTTGGATCATAATTCTTTTGATTAATATAAATAATTATATGATAAATTGATAAAAACGTTATTAAAATTGTTTAACAATACAACTTTTTAGCAAAAGAGGCGCAAATTTCTTCTTATAAAATTTAATATAACTCGTAATGAAGTTTTACAAAATTGGATCTCAACTTTCCGAATAGTTAAGCCCAGTTTTAATAACATTAAGTAAACGTATTAACGTAAGGAAGAGTATCGAAAAAAGATAACATTTAAATAATATCGCCCCAGCGATCACTTTCGCCTACGCATGAATGGCATTTGGTACCATGAAATCTGGCCTCTAGGGCACTTAGCAATCAACCGGAGGATGTTCGATTGCAACGCAAGTCCCTTTTGGAGGAATAAAAAGATCTTTATCGGGCAACTGGTAGGGCGACGAGATTGTAATTTGTGATGACACCAGTTTAGAATTAGCAAAGTACGTGAGCTAACCTATGTTTTCGTAGTTTCGGTTTGCCTTGTTTTCTGATGTGGGTGGGTCGCTGTAAACTGTAACCTTTTAAGGTTTATAACTTTGGAGCATCTCAATGTCAATATAAAGTGTAGGTAAGTTTTTTTTGTATGCAGTAGGGTAGGCAGAGGGAGCCTAATGTTAAAAGAGTATGCCCTTCACATTCGCTACCAGAGCGTACAAATGAAAATAATAAATATTTTATATCTTCAAGTGGGAATCAAACTCACAACCTGTCGCGCTTACACTCTTGTGCCTCTGCGCCACTAGTGGCCCCTAGTGTAGGTAAGTACATATATTTTAAAACTCTACAGATTACAAGTTTTAATATACGAACCTGAATTTTATCACTTAATAGGCAATATTGAAATGCTCAATGGATATATTCGGGGCCAAAGTGTCTTGACTCTAGATTCTCTCTGCCTAAAGATATTGTAAGCTATATTACTACATCGAATAAATTTAACATTTTATATAAAATCCCTATTTCATATTATGAAAAGTTGCAGAATGAAAATATCCTCTTAAATAATGGATAAATTTAACGAGTGACACTCAATTATTCTTGAATATTATTTGAATTGAAATCAAGAGGACTTAGTAACTTAAAGATTCATTGTAATCTTAACGCGATAACCTAAGTTAAACGGTTTCCATCTCAGACAATTTTGCAAGAGCAAGGTGAGAGGTAAAAAAATGAGGGGCTATTTCGTCTGCCGTACAAAATACCCAAATTTATACTTTTCATCGCTGCTTTTTATGCTCCTTTTCGTTGCGTTCACATAAAATTATATTACCGAGATAATTTCTACAACAGCAGTCAAAAGAGCAAAATGATTTTATTCCAAACATGGTTTTGTATTTTTTTGAACGTCTCATTAAATTTTAAGAGATTGTAGATTTACAAGTATAATCCTGGCTGGAGAAATGCATTTAAAAAGTAAAAGGTTAATTAGATATTATAAGTAACAATTTCACAAAGATTTTTGTTTCGCAAAAGAAAGTAGCTCTGGTATTGTGCTTTAAGAGAAATGTTTATTAAGAAAGAATATTTTTAAGATATTAATTTAGCCTTTAACATAAACTTTTTATCAATGGACAGATGAAATTAAAATATTGATTATTAATATTGTTTTGAGAAGAAAATGTAATAATTATTCTTTTTACTTTCTGCACGATACATAATCGGTTTCAAATATTTTTTTAAGCTTCACGCTGTATCCCGCACACAGCAGGGTAGGCAGAGGGAATCTAATGTTAACACACTCTGTTCCCCAACTTCCAAATTCTGCAGGCATTGCGTGTTAAGTGGCGGAAATCAACCCCGCGCTTTGCCTTGACACAAGAGCGAAGAAATGGAAATATAAATTTAAATAAATATTTCGTTTCTTCGAGTGGTGATCGAACCCGCAACCACTCACGTTTACAGTCACACTTCGTGCCCCTACGCCAAGACTGACCTTATAGCGGTTTTTGTGATTTACGCTATTTTATTAATATTTTATATTTTTAATTACGGAGTGAAATTAAATTTCCAAAATTTTATGGAATAATTGTCCAAATTTATTTACACTTAAGAAGATATACAAAGAAAATAATTTTACACAATCACAGAAGGAAATAAAGAAATTTAAAGAAATACTAAAAGAAATAGATAAGCGAAACAGATACGTATTAGCAAGAAGATAAGGCTTAAAATTGAATACAAGCAATGAGTACAATATTTAAACAAGTGAACGTCGCAAGCGATAGTAGCCGACTCTTTACTCGTAGCTATCAAGCAGGCTACGTCACGCACAGCAAAAAAACTCGAAACAAGTTTGTCATGCGAATGCGCTGCGTGCGGA
>JAATLQ010036055.1:77900-92026 GCA_013421005.1 Heliconius erato x Heliconius himera | reverse complement strand
CCTCATCAGGTTTCATAATATAAATTAAATTATACAATACAGATGTATTTACACACTCATACCAAAACTAAGTCGTATACTAAAATAGTGTAGTTTAAGTGTCTTCTACAATACGGTTAATTTCATCTACAGAAAGGTCTCTCCGAACGACAGTAATATTTTATGAAAACCCATCAGGTATCCGTTTCTCATAAAGCCTACTCTCATTTTCGTTACAATGTTAATAAAAAGAAATGGAAAAGTTGTTCGTATACCCGTCAAATGAAAAAGTTATGGGACGTGATGATACTGCAAAGATACTGCCACCTGCTGGTTGCTAACTAATTACGAACTCCTAACTTCCTGAAACACTAAAATATTCTGCCAAAAACGTCACCCCGTAATGTACACGATACGAATGTTAATTTGAGAAGCCTATTAGTGAGAACAGATTAATAGTTCAGAATGTTTTCTTTTATTTATTTTTTACAGAATACACATAGAAAGGCTTAAGTTTTCTTGTAATTATTTCTCCTTAGAAAAACCAGCATTATAGTTAATCTAACTAAATAAGAAAAAAGCTTGAATTTTATGCCGAGTGAATACAGAACTCGGCACCTATGTATATCTCTTATTCTTTTGTCGGTGAAATCAAGAACGACGCACGACTTAACAATAAGCTTTCATTTCACATTTATGTTTTTCATGGGGTATCATTAGTTTCTTATAAAGAAAAGATTATTATTAATTGTTCATATTTTGATATTTTTAAAATGGTTTTATTTTCTTATTTTCTTTGATCTTTCATACTTATTTTTTTTTTGTTTACTTCTTGATAGTAACTGCCAATAATTGTCAGTTTTCAAATTCTTTCCTTTATATAATAAATGTATAATAGTCTACCTTAGCAAATATAAAATCTCTAGGTCACCTAGAAGTGGATTAGGTTTTTGATGAGTGATTGAGTCACAAAACACCGGAGATTTAACGTTAGTATACAAATAATTGTTTGAGTTAAATTGTTGAATTTATACATTACAAGTTAGGGAATTTTAACAAATTGCTAAATTTTATGCACATAGATATAATTGGTTTACGCGTTCTGAAAATCTCAAAAGTACCTTGAAATTGTTCGTGTGTATTTTACACACATTACGCGTCTCCAGTTTTTTAACTTGGCTGTACACAGTAACGTGTGTCTTGTTAACAGTTTATAAAGATCCGTCATTGGTGTATATTGTTATTTGTTTACATTTTACATTTTTTTAAGGAAATGCTAACATGTTTTTCTTTAAACATACTCTAACTCATATACATTTCATATAATACACACAAGTATATTGGATGAGTTATATTATTCATCCACCGAGCATCTAGCGATGAGTTGTAGGAAAGTCCCAGCGGTCGTGATCCTTGGAAGTATGACGCCAGAGCCGCCCCAGAGACCTATGATTCACGGCCAAGATCTCATTACGTAGTGTTATCTGAAGCCGCTCTCTGAAACATAGCTGTGTTTAATTAAAAGCTGTTATAAAATGATTTTAATATGTCTACATAAAAAATCTTAGTCTGCTAGCTGAATAACTAGAATGAAACGAACTTCGCCTCTATTTCGCCAGTTATTGACCACTTGAATGTCCTGAATTGTCTATAAAGTGCAATATCCTAGCAATGAAAAATTTACTATGAACTCTCTGTGTTTACTTGTTAAAATTACCGCGTCTGGTTAGTTTTCGCAATTAATAATGTCTTATCTCGAAACAACTTAGTGAAATAAATGAAGTACTTTAAATTTGTAAGTCATTTATTTTACATTAGCAATCACCGAAGCAGCAGGATGTTTCATAGAGTCGGCCGTTGAGCAAGGAGTCACTAATGTTTGTTGGCCGAGTGACTCAGCTCATAAAACGATATTGCAGTTTGATAGGCCGCCGGGAGACCGAATGTGCGGTAGACTGGCACTTAACTGCATTATTACTTATCTTCCGCCGTTGCCGACCGCTCACGCCGCTGCCGCCTAACATTTTGCCCAGCGTCCGGATGCTGGACCCCTACGATCAAATAAAGCAATTATTGAATAGCTCATTTATATGAAAATACTAGTAGTTCTAGAATGCAATGCACTCTGCAAACTGGATTTTTTATCTTATTTTATAATGCGAGCCAAGAATAATTTTAGTAAAAATTTTAAACTGTCTCTAGGTATAATAAAATAGGATAATTATAAGTTACTGTTTTGGTTTCTTTTAATATGGAATTGAAAACTTTCCATATATTTTTTTTATTAAAATACATCTAAGGTGTCGTATTTCGTCAAGATGGTATTGGTTGTTTTAGAATGTCCATAAGTAAAGTAAACATATACATAAAAAACACGTACATCTTTTTATTTAAAACATTAAAGTATAATAACTAAATGAAACATATTTATAAATAAGTCCTTTTCATTATTACGTCCACAAATCGCTTGTTGAAAATATTATATCTAAAAATACTTTGCATATAAATATTATTAAGATGAAGTACTCGAAGGAAAGAATCTAAAGCGTATATAAATAAGATTACATTTGTTATTTGAACCAAGACTCTTCGGCATAATTGAAAATCCTTATATGAATGTTTTCAAATAATATTAATTTATTTAGATATTAACATATCAATCGTCACAAAAAGCAGGCCGCGCTGCTCGCTGCTCGGGTTCCCGGAGCGACGCGGACTTCCTAAACATTTTATTATATTCTTTGCACGTAAAATATAATATTATCCGCACTCAGTGTACACGTTGCGAGCAAATATCTAAATGTAATTTCCATGCGTGGTCCTCGCAATGTTTTCCCAGAAAATATTAACATAGAAGGCAAGGGGCTGAATCTCTCCTAAGTAAGTTGCAAAAAATGTACGTGATTTTACTTCAAAGTCCCTTTTGTCTTTATGGAAGGAAGGCATAAAAGTACTGGCACGGGAATGGCACATACGAAAAAATTACGTAGCGTAATGATGATGTGCTCGCACTTTTCTTTTGAAAACAAAATATTTTCTTTTACAGTGTCTGTAATATATTCAAGGTGTTACGCCCGTTTTTACTACTTTTTAATAATCCCCTGTGAGAGATGTACTGCCGTTTGCGCGCTCATTACTAAACTAATATTTCCCCTTTTTGAAAATGTTGCAACGTATAAGCACTTTTATGCTTTTTCGGGTATAACTTTTAATGGAAGCACCGATTTAAACTAGCTTCTTAAAAGTTTTACGTATAAGACGTAAAACTTAGTTGGGCTTACCTGATTTTATGAGAGTAAGCAATATAAAACTTTATTATTTATTTAATCAAGTCAACCCAAAACTTCTAATTCGCAGCCAACCACATTTTTTTTATTTATTCGAATATTATAAATAATCAAATACCAAATCTTACTCAGATTCTGGCTAAGATATATTTTATGATAATCTTAAAGACAATATATCAATTTCAATGTTATTTTATTTATTTTACTTAAACATTCCCCTATTTGAAATCCAAGTTAGAGAGGAAAATACAATTATCAGAAACCTACTTAATACGGTTTCAGCGGGAGACCTCTGGATGCGTTGTGCCCACAGATGTACCGGATATTGTTTAATCCACTTATTCTAACTGACGATAATGCGATCTAATTTTGTAATACTTTGTTTAGATGGAATTTACTATACTAGAAGATATCAAATATATATCTTTTGTATATCAAAAGTTTTAAAATATGTAATAACATTTTTACATCAGAGTAGACAGAGAAAATCTTGTGTCAAATCACTCCATTTTAAACTGTTTTCCCAAGTTCGATGCCTTGCTTGAAAACAAATCAAAATAAAAAAATCTGTCCCCAGAGTAGGGATCGAATTCACAACCATCGCGTTTTATACTAAGATGTCGTAGCACTGCGCCACAATAGCCTTTCAATATTGCAAATTGCAGGTATTTAAGGAATAAACATTCTTTAGTTTCCATGTTTATTAATTGTTTTTAAAAATTGACGAAAAAAATTTATAAAATAAAATCAGCTTCACGCTGTATCCCGCACACAGCAGGATGGGCAGAGGGAACCTAGTGCTAAGGCACTCCGTTCCCCACTTTCTGCCGAATTCTGGAGGCATTGAGTGGCAGAACTCAACGCCGCGCTTAACCTCGACGTCAGGGCGAAGAAAGGGAAATATAAATTTAAGTAAATATTTCATCTCCTTGAGTGGGGATCGAACCCACAACCAGTTGATTTTACAGTCACACCTCGTGTCGCTGCGCCACGACTGGCCTCAACGAAAAAATTAAAGATTTAATAAACAAATACATTTTTTTCAGGAAATGAAGGGAGTGTAGATATATGTCGATATCTCCAAGCGCTCCTGAGATAAACGCTCGTGACAGACAGACGGACGGACGGATGACAACAAAATGATTTATAATATATTTATACGGAAATTTTAAAATACAACAATTATGATCTAAATTTGACTACAAAAATATAAATAAGTTAAATCGGTTTAATACTTCCATGTCAGCATTGGAATACACATTGTATACAGTTAAATAAAACTATATATTCATAAGGCCTGTACTACAAAAAACAGCTTACTCCAGTATAATATGAGTTTTGCTAACAATGTGTATCACACAGTAGTTAGACCGACAGGGTCAACCGTATGGCAGACGCTACCGTGAACCTTGTATAAGTTTACGATCGTGCTTCTGACTTTACGACACTCACTGCTTGAGCCAAGAGATATAAGACGACAAGAAAATATTTTTAATATTGTTTGAAACAATAAGCACTTTTTATATTTCTTCCGTTTTCAATGCTCTCTTTCTCTACATTTGCGAAGTTTTTCTCAACGAGCATGCGTAAACTAATTTATTCCGCAAATCTCTTCTAAAGTTACACGAGTCTCGCAGCCGAAAGAAATACTGAAGCTACTTACTTTGTATTTTTAAAATGGTTAAACAACTTGGCTTATCCTTGGCACGGCTTACTTTAGCGTAGAGAAGTACGTGCTACAAGAGTATGATTAATGACGTCTTCTAACAATTTTGGAGATTTTTTTTTTCTTTTACTTTCATATTTTTTTGCGTCAATATGTCTGGTCTAGTTATTTTCTGAGCTATTTTGTTTAAATAAATGCATAATTGAATGTATTCTCTTTTTTTATTTTACATTGATTTTATATTTTCATTTTGCTTAAGCTTCGTTTAAAGAACTAATTATGAAAAGAGGCTGCCTCTAGTATTACGAGAAGTTCGAGTGATTGTGAAGCAACGGCATTAGTATGCGAGTCGCGGATTGCCAGCAGTGGCGATAACGCAAATTCGTTTCGCCGAACATCCTGTTAATAGAGTTTCACTAATTTATTAGACTGTTAAGCCGCAGCTAGACCGGCCCTGCGTAAACTGTCCGCGGTGGACGTAAAAAGGATTCCATCGTAGACCGCCATACATATTTGATAGGACTCAATTTCTCGCTCCGGCCAAGGCAGCACGTTTAATTATGAACGGCTTCTGTAGAATTTTACGTATTGCTGCTTTCTTTTATCACAGAGTTTTATTATGCTTTCAAATTAAATATTTAACCTACAAAATTGTTGGTCTCCTATTATTTCCTTCATCCGAGGTAAAGTATGAAAAAATTGCACTATGACTGACATTCCTAATTAAAACCCCGATGTGCTTATAAGCCGCGTGCCCACGAGGTGCACCTGGGGACCGTTAAATTAATTTGGAAAAATGTTCATACAAACGAGGTAGAGCTATCGCAAGCGACTTCTAAACTAGCCGGGGATGGTACGTACATACATACATAATACGTGGGTGCAAAATAAAATTGTTTCCGCTCCGTGACGTGGAACTAACAATCAAGTTTAAGTGCAGTAATAAATTTGGGCATACAAAACACAACTGGAAATACGCATTGTGTTTCATTCAGTCCAAATGTGATTAACAAAATACCGACTGCCGCCGTATAAAATCCTATTACGATGTGATTACGCATGGATATTTAAATATTAGAATAGACTTCTAAACCGAATCTAAATTAAAATAATAAAAAAATCCTCTCTTAAAAAATATTTAAGATAAGCAAGTAAGTAGGCAAAGCGAGTAGGTACCTAATTTTGTCTGAAGGCTCCTTTACAACTTCAAGGACAATATAAAAGACTTGTAAGAAGGACCACTCTTGACATCAATTTCGCAAAATTGCGGTCTCGGAGTCAGATTAAAATAATTATGTTTCAGTAAAGCGTAACGTGACGGTAAATATTCATAATTTATTTAGAAACACGAGGGCGAGCAGACACCGCGTTTAGTTGGCCCCGGTGTCATTATAGCGTCTCAGCTACTTTATGTCTCGAAAATTTCATTTTAGAGGGTTTGTTCGCCCTCAAAACATGGTTAATTCGCCCAAACAACAAGCAATGGCATATTTGAATACGAATTTAGACTATCACAATGATAAATAAAAAAAACAAATAAACATATAGAAATTCAAACAATAATATTCTAGTGTTATTTTACTAGACTTTTCTCTAAAGTCCTCCAGCCAAAGTTGGTTGGGCAAGTTAGAAGTATGGAGCTTATTAGTTTAATCCCAAGTAAGCATATGTTCGTGCTGAGGAGGCGAGTCCATTTTACTCAGTACTTTATTTTATAAAATTGACGGCCTTCGGACGCCGGCATCCGGAGAACCGTGTTCTAACTCGGATTTATATCGTGCAGGAAGCGTCGTTAAAAGTGCTGCGGAAATCGCATCAAGGCTCTTTGCGGATACCGCGTAAGTAAGTTTTAACATTAATGTTTTTTATGTTAACTATTAAAATGTTGTTTTTGTAATGTTATTTATGATTTTTAGTAATTTATTCAGAAGGAATTTATTAAAACAATATTTATTACATGTTTAGTTTTTAGTGTATTTTCTAACAATTAATAATAAATAGAAATGTTATGCATTTTTACGTCTATTCTATTACTTGTTCATGTTTCAAAATAAATAATATTATTATAATAAGCTAACAATATAATTGTTTAAGGACATTTAGTTTTGATACAGCTTCTATATATTATTTAAATAGTTAAAAAAGTATAGAAACTTTGATTGAAGTAAGCTAAGCATATATTGAGCAATTATAAGTGCTATGAAACTAACAAATAAAATTCGCATTTTATTTAAATTTAAAATATTAAAGTAATCTTACACAGAGGAAAATTTAAACAATCTAAAAAGAAATGTTTAAATAATTTATTAAGGGTAAAACACAAGGCGCTTGGAAGTAATAATATGCGGCATGAATTATTTACAGACAGTGCAGCTCATGCCTAGCTGGGAGGATCTTAAAGAGGTCGGATGCCGGAGCTTTCCACATTTTGTTGTTCCAATTGTCCTGGAATCATTATGACGAGGTACCGCGTGCACGCAACGGCGCTTCGATGCCCAGCTCGGCTACCTTCACCCGCACAATGGCTCGATTCACCTAGGTAGGTAGGTGGTTGGGAGGTTCCCAAAGCCTCCTCGCTCCTAATACCAACGAACGATCTAAATTCATATGACTCGGAAAACATTTGGTCCGGAACGCTTTCGCCTCCAAAATGCCAGCCTCTGTTTGTATGAAACACAATTGCGCATGTTTGCATTTTTATCTAGTTGTTTTCGTGGGGTGAATGTGAATGCAGTCTTTGTCTGGACGCTGCACAGGTGAATTATTAATAACGAACTGGAATACTTTTTCAATATATTTTATAAGAATTTTGCGTGGTGATTTTTTTTAATACAGAAAGTATCTTTGCGCTTGCTTTAGTAATAACAAATACAGGTGGTGAATTATAGATTCGTGTTCGATCTCCTTAGATCAATCTAAGCGAATTCAATTAAATAATATTTTTCATTTTACATTTTTCTTCTTCACGTTGTATCTTACCTACTGTAAGATACAGGGTAGGCAGAGGGTGTTTAGTGTTAAGACACTCCGCTCCCCATTTAAGCATAATGCCTCCATTAAACGTAAATTGTCTTATCCACATAAATATAATAAATAATTATATTTTCAACTGTAATAAAACTTAGTACATTATAGAATATTTAAATATTATTTTTAGTTAAATCTCACTTTAGTTAAATCAGATTTAAAAAATATAAAATCTAAACTATAACGAAATTTACAACCATAATACATTACTGTAAAACAATCTATTTATTTGTACTACAGATTCTATATTGTAAATTTCATAATACACTTCAAATCGATAGAAAACTATGTCATACGATTTGTTCCGTGGGTTCCGCAGCGCGCTGATCAGACGATAGTTCGCCTGCTTTGCATTTCTTTTCCAATCTCGCTGGATTCATTTTCCAGAATCGAGATCCTGCGATTCTTTTACTGAATACGAATAGTTTTTAAAATGGAATTGGAGTATCTTTGTTAAGTATCCCGTTAGCTTTGCTATTATTCGCTAGCTTTGAATAACTATCAAAAACGTTAGATGTTAAATCTTTAGTGTGTTCTATCTATTTTATTTTAGTGTAAAAGAAATGATATAAGCAGAGTTTTTTCGTAAATTAAAATTAAAAAATAAAATTATAAATAAAATATAAATAAAAAAGAAAAATAGTGAGGCCAGTTTTGGCACAGGGGCACAAAGTGTAACTGTAAACGCGACAGGTTGTGGGTTCGATTCCTACTTGAGGAAACGGAATATTTAATATTTTCATTAAATGCCAAAGCGAGGCATTCAGTTCTGAAAAAAAAGATATAATTTAAGAAAATGTTATTACGCAGTGATAATAATATTAACATTAACTACGTTGTCACAACAACCAGTGACGACTGTCATAATTATACTTAGAGACATCTAAATATGTTGAAATGCACATATTATAAGTGTCAGACGGCATAGGAGATGTCACGTCCGCGCCTCGGCTCATGCAAGTAATCATAACATCATAAAACTTTTGCAGTTCGCTTCGCTTAAATTTCTTCCATCTCCCGGGAAGATGGCTCTGAACTCTCGTCAGGTAATCATAAGTTAATGAAAAGTGCCCGGCCGTCACGCGGGTATTCCCAAAATTTCCAGGGGTCACGTAAAATATTAAAGAGACGAGATGAAGTGGCCAGAGATTCATTGCTCTTCCGTGTTTTTATTATTCGTAAATAAGACGCCCCACCACGTCTGTGTGTTCGTAACATAAAACCGGGCTGCAGTAAAGTTCCTCCTCAACGACTCCGCTGCTCTCGTAAATGTTTAGCATCTGAGTACGCACGTCTGTGAATACGGTTTATTTGTTGAAAATGGTGGCGAATTACCCTTAGGATTTAAAATTTCAACAGCTTTACGATTTCTTTTATTATTGTTTTTTTTTTCTGGCATAATAAATTAATAATGAGTAGCGCTGTTTTGAAACTATATGTTACGTAATAGTATGCTTATGAGAGAAATACAATCTCAAACAAATATATATGTACTTGATATGTATGTCGTTGTAGCGCAGCAGCATAACTTCTGCCTGTAAACGCGACGTTTGTGGGTTCGAATCCCACCCGAGAGAATGTATTATTTTTTTTATTATATACTTCACACAACAAAGTGAGATATTAAGAGGCCAGTCAAAACGCAACGTCGCCAAAATTGGGCGGATAGTGGAGAGCGAAATAACAGTCGATTCTATCTGCCTACCCTGCTTGCTACTAATACTAAACACGCAATGTCTCCAGAACTCGGCGAAAAGTGGGGAACGGTGTGTCTTAATACTAGGTTCCCTCTGCCTAACCTGCTGTATGCGGGATACGGCGTGAAGCTGATGTAATTTTTAATTCGATTTATATTTTGTTCCTCAATACTAACTTATCAGTGAGAATACTATAGTACATATGATTGTTACAGTAATAAACCTTTATTGATACCAACAACCCCTTAAGGAATCGAATTCTCGATATACGACACATCCATGGTCATGTTTAAGGCTGGTCTTAACAAATAAATATCTATATAGTTATGATATTAGTTAAAAAAATATTTAATAAAAACAATCTAATGGTTGGACAAGGGTCCACGTGTGTTACTATTTTAGGAAACATAAAGTAAAAATCAGCTTCACACTATATCCCGCACATAGTAAGATAGGCAAAGGGAACTTAGTGTTAAGACACTCCGTTGCTAATATTCCGCCGAATTTTGGAGAAATCAACCACACTTTACCTCGACACCAGAGCGAAGTAATGAAAACATACATTTATACAAATTTAAATAAATATTTTATTTACTCGGGCATCGAATTCACAACCACTCGCATTAACAGTGACACACTGGTACCCCTGCGCCACGGCTGGCCTCGACATAAAGTAACCAAAACAAATTATGAGTAGCTATCTCAAAGTTTGAGAACTTTGCCAAAATAATCCGACTATTACTATTTCAGACATTGTACAACAAAAAATGTTTATTATATATGGCCTTGTATCCTTATCCCACTTTTCAATTGAAGCCTCATACAGCTTCGAATTGTATTCGAGCCAAATAGTTTCATTTTATTCTTAAAATATTATATTTTGGAATAAAATGGAGAAATATTTATTGGTTATTATTTGGAGGCCAGTCGTAACGCAGTGGCACAAGCGGGCAACTGGACACGCTACAGGTTGTGGGTTTGATTCCCACTGGCGGAGATTAAATATTTAACATTTTACTTTACACGCTCTGGTCTGGTGGCCACTCGCAATGCCTCGAGAATTCGGCGGAAAGTGGGAGACGAAAGTGCCTTATTAGGAACGGACTGTCTCAACATTAGGTTTCTAGGTTCTCTCCTCTGCTATATATACAGGATACAGCTACAAGATAAAAAAAATCTACTTATGTATAAGAAATGAACATAAAACCATAATTTGTTGAAAATTCGTTTTGTAGTTATTCCATTTAAGGTTTTATATTTCCTATTTTTTTACAGTAGAAAAAGAAAGAATATCAATTTCAAGCATTTAAAGACATAACGAAATGGAAGCGGATCATTCGTATGTATTTTATATATATACAAGTCTATTCTTCCAATACAATAAACCTTCCGCTATCTAGTGAGGCATGTAGCAAATAAGCCACAAAAGGATAAATTAGAGTAAGTGATAGGTACAGGCTACAGATTAGCAAAGCAACCTATTTCACATGACGGTAGTGGATCTAAACTAGCTCATGTAGGAAAAGTTATTATATTTAATATAAAATAAAATAAATCAGCTTCACGCTGTATCCCGCACACAGCAAGCAGGGTAAGCAGAAGGAACTTAATGTTAAGACACTCCGTTCCCCACTTTCTGCCGAATTCTGGAGGCATTGTGTGTTGAGGGGCAGAACTCAACGCCGCGCTTAACCTCGACACCAGAGCGAAGAAATGGAAATATAAATTTAAGTAAATATTTCATCTCCTCGAGTGGGGATCAAACCCACAACCAGTCGATTTTGCAGTCACACCTCGCGCCGCTGCGCCACGACTGGCCTCAAAATATACATTTTGATTTTGTTCTACCTCAAACAAAGCCTCATATAGAGTATGCCATTGACATATAGAGACTTAAAATTATCAAACAGAGCTGAGTAAGCAAATCCGTTAGCAGTTTTATTCATTTGAACATACATTTTTTGAACTTCATATATTTCCTGGATTGTTAGACAGTAAAAAAACGTCATTATTACTTGACGTATTATAAGTCTGTAAAAAACTCTTTTAAGTACTAATGCACTACACTACTTTAAATACTATAGTATTCCAAAATTCTTTCTATTTTTCACAATCCTATTGGGGACTTTTGCCCATTGTGCACTCATGAAAAACATAGTCAGTAGCAAGATAAAATTGTTAAGTAAATTCGTTGAAATTATTTTGTCTTGGGCGGCAGAATACTCATTATTTCTTATTAAACCATGAACATAATATTCCTTTTTTTTTAATAATTTGAAAAATGAAATTGAATTTACAATTCCCATTATTTGTCAAAAAGGTCATTATTATTTCGTTATGATATTTTCTTGACCAAATATAAAAAAATATAATAGCAACATTTATAGTAAATGATTTATTATAAATATGTGGTAGTTATACTAGAAATTCTCTCACGAATTATCCAAATTATTCTACATCGACAATTTACATAGTATTAAAGTAAATCTTTATTTCATGAAATGTATGAACTATAAAATCGATTTTGTTGACATAGTTCCATTGCATTGTTTTTGAATTTGCTTAAAAAATGACTTACTCTTAGTATAAGGCATGTGGGACAGTGTGCCGGCTGACCGTTACGGGACGACCGTTGTGGGTTCAATTCCTGGTATTCTATCGGTATCCTATTGGAATCACAGAAGCGTGAAGTTATAACATATATAACGTTAAACAATTTAAAATTATATCAGATTTTAAGAAACACGCATATAAATATTTAAAATTATAACAACGTATAGCTATTGGCAACATTTTATTCCAATAATGAACAATACTTAATCCTATTGAAATTTTATGGCATTGAACTAAAAATGCTTTCAAGCATAGCGCAATAAAGCGGACTTTAACCCGAAAATAATTTAACATAAGTTATTTTAGTCTCGGGGAAGTTCGGGCCTTACATGGCGTATAATGGTAGGACACGACAAGCTTTAAGTGTGTAAAATATGGAACGTGACGTCACCCAAGCGCAGCCAGGCTAGACTTCATTGTGGGGCCCGGCGCTGCCGGATGCGAGGACTCGGCAGAATGGAATACCGCCGCTGGGCACTCTTGCAGCTAAATGGAATCGAATAAAATTAAGATATTATGGTAATGGAGAATTATACGTATAATAGTTAAGTTAATTAAAAAAGAAGCTAGTCGTGGCGCAGGGGCACAAAGTGTGACTGTAAAATCGACTGGTTGTGGGTTCGATCCCCATTCCAGGAGGATATTTACTTAAATTTATATTTCCATTTCTTCGCTCTGGTGTAGAGGACAAGCGCGGTGTTAAGTTCTGCCACTCAACACGCAATGCCCCCAGAATTCTTCAGAAAGTGGGGAATGGAGTATTTTAACACTAGGTTCCCTCTGCCTACCCTACCGTGTGCGGGATACAGCGTGAAGCTGATTTATTTATAGTTAAGTTAATATTGTGTGAGTGAAAATTTCGAATGAGTAACGTGAAGTATGTTGTCCTTTCGGATATAAAAATTAAAACATCGATTATACTCGTAACTTCCACTACTAACCACTTTTTTGCCTAATTTTATTTGACTCACCATATTAGTAATTAGTTATGTGTTAGGATTTACCTATGAAATGTTGTATGTTCAATTTGACCCCCTTCCCAGAATTCCTTTAAGCTGAATTGAGATTATGATTTTAGTTCTGATGATAATAAATTACATATAATCAATATTGTTCTTTACAACAAATGAAAGAACTTGATTTGTAAAATTCAACACACCATGAAAAAAACCCAGAAAGCATTTACTTAAAATAATTTTTATTTCAGATTTCATTTATTTAATATTTTTAAAACTGCGATAGACAACTGTAAAAAATATAAAAATAAATATTAATAAGTACTTTTGTGATAAAAATAAATAACACAAAATCGAAATTGAATAAGAGGAAGAATCGCTCGAGAACAATAACAGCTGCATTACGTCAACATATTTAAAACGAAGAGTTTCATCTCAGCCCACACCATAGAACTATCCCTAATACTGTACTACATTTATACAAGAATAAAAATTACACGATAATAAAGTACACAAAAGTTTATTTATTTGTGCGCCTTTTTCTTTGCACGAAAGATTCTAAGGCTGAACAATTTAATCTACATTATACTTATTAAGAAAACGTATAAAAATCTGAACGAATCTGAAATTGGTATTACGTATTTTTCTTTCCTAAGTGTGGAATATATGGGTAGTTCTACAAATTCAGGAATTTTGCGCGGCTCGGCCGAAATATATATGACAAATTGTTTTAAACTCATTTATTTCCTTTGATTACTATAATTTACAACTGTTTTTAGTTGGTCACTAAAAATAATAAATATTTACAATTATTTTCTGAACGAAATTACTGTTCAAAGTGCAAAATTCTCAGCATCCTGACGTGTCCCTCGAACGAAATCTAGTTCTAAATGTGTCGTGA
>JAATLQ010036055.1:0-72722 GCA_013421005.1 Heliconius erato x Heliconius himera | reverse complement strand
CGTACTTTTACTTGTAAAATCACATGAATGTCTAAGTGCCACTTTACTTAGGACAAAAAGTCGACTTAACATAATAACAAGGTTTCTTTTAGTCCATTTAGATCTTACTAATATAAAGATTTAGAATCAAATCCCAGGCGTACTGACCCGTCTTCTTTTTGATCTAGGTCATTTACCGACAAAAGTGTCCCAAGCGATTTATTTCCACTTTTACTGCAATGGCAATTGGCCAATCTCAGAGTCTATCCACTTCTAAAATTTGTTTTTTTCTTTAAATTCATCTTATACCATACATCATAATCTAATACTGCACAAACAAACAGACGTCTTGTCTCAAAACTTGTTTTTTTTTATCTTTGCGCACTAAAAGCCTTAACCTTTGTTAACAAAGGCAATAGACTAACGTGGATAAAATAATTATGAATCATTTGTAATATTATTAAAAAGTTATTTTATTCTAAGAAAAGAACAAATATTTTATTATAACTATAAATTAATGTACTGTAATAACAAAAAAACCTTATGAATTGCCAAATGTATTGATTCCACAAAACAAATAAATGGGAATGTATGTGGTAATACAGGACATCAATTAGTGTAATGAGCTTTTAATCGCGAGTATACACCGCAGAAAGTTAATTATTATTTATCACTGAGGAATGTGATTGTAATGTTTGTTCTGATGTCGCCAACAAATATACATATCCTAATTATATATATATATATATATATATATATATATATATATATATACTATATATATACATATATAATTAGGATAAGAATATATGTCTATGTATACGCGGCGCCGTTGAGTTCTGCCACTCAACACGTATTGCCTCCAGAATTCGGCAGAAAGTGGGGAACGGAGTGGCTTAACACTAGGTTGGAATATATATACTATGTTATATAATTTAACCTTCAACTAATAATTAGAATCTCATTGATCACAATTTTTAAGCCTAAACCCAAATCCAAAGTAAGGGAGTAAAGTAAAGCTTTATCACCTATAATTTCAAGTAAATTAGTATAATGCTCCCAAATTCGTAATACAAATGAGTCGTTTACTCAAGGTCACCTGACCTCTATCAGGTCAGAGACGATATGGTTTGAAAATGGTCTCCTATTTAACAAAACTTGGTACAATATCAGACCAGTCCACTTAAAACTACTTATGAAAAAAAATAGAAAAATTAAATGTTAAAAGTTAACTAAAGTTCGTTAACATAATAATTGAAGCGTGAAATTCATGATCTGAGCTAAATCTCAGTTAGCATTTTTATTTTTTAATAGTCAGCTTAAGCAAACTAAGTTAACTCAAGCTCAGAATATTTCTTTATTATATTATTTTTATAGAAAAGATAAGGCAAGTGAGCGTACGGGTCACCTGATAGTAAGTAATCAGCGCCGCCCACGACCTCGTGTCAGACACCACAGGAGCTACAGGTGCATTGCTGGCTTTTAAGGTGGTGACAGATGTGCTTTTTGAAGGTACCCAAGTCGTATCGTCCTGAAACCACTACCGGTAAGTTCAAGCCTTTTACATATCATTGGGTTCCCAAAGATTCGAACGGCTCTACATTAAATATGATCAATTGGTTCAAGGTGAAGATCAGGCTGAACCCGAGCTCTATACAGTGCCAATCGATATTTTTCCTCTGTATTTATCTATTTTACGTATTTTTAAAAAGATAAACGCATACTTGGAGATTATAAGACGGCTTATTTATAAAACGATATAGAAAAGTTATATGTATGTAGTGAACATAAGATGTAGCCGGACACGATGTAGTAAGCCGGCTCAACTCATAATTTACACGTTTTCTAACAATATGCTATTATCGTCCATATACGTATTTGTGCTAAGACCATTGTACTTCACAGTTTATAGTTATTTTAGGCGGCCATTGCTCACTACTACGAGTATGTATGTGATATATAACATTATTTCAAGTTGGAATATTTATAGTGGAAACAAAATAACATAACATATGTTTTTTTATATTTTAACCTTAAAAAGAATGTTTATTGAAAATTTATTGTACACAGAATGAATAATAAGAACTTTCATGAGAATAGACAACTTCAACTCTTTCTAAATATCTATTTCTTGGTATAAAGAAGGAAAGGTGATAGCTACTTTGCGCAAGTTCTTTGAATGCTATTGCTTTCTTGCGTTCTTTTCTTGCTTTGAGTACTCTCGACTCGATGTGTTTATTTTAATTGATGTGTGTCGTCTTAGTTCTATTAGTATTTGTAAGTAATTAAAAATGTTAAAATAAATTAATTTATAAGTATGTATGTCAGATTTATACCATTAAAATGTATAAAAAAATCAAAATTGACCTTTGTTGTATTTTATATAGTAAAAAATACAAATTAGTTTTTCGAAATTGTAAAAACTTTCTGATAATATACATATATTTTTAAACATTTTTAAAGTGTTATTCTACACTTAGGAAAGAAAAATACTTATTTAGAAAACGTATAAAAATCTGCCTCCTGGAAACCGACCAGGTCGGTTTCCAGGAGGCGCGGGTTCGAGTCCCGCTGCGTTCAAATTTTTATACGTTTTCTAAATAAGTATACATATATTTTAAAAAACATCTTTGCCTCTCTAGAGCATTTGCTTAATAGGCTGTTAGTAGGCTTACACTCTAACCCGACGATATATACTCGTAGTGTATGTATGGTTGTACTAAATAATAAATAAATACTAAAAAGACACATCTTATAACAAGAAATAAAAAACCCTGAAAAATTACAAATTGAAAGTTGAATATATTTTAAGGAAGCGACAAGTACCACAGACTGACGGACCGCTTAAAAAATGTATCACCGACCGTCGTCTCAGATAATAAACTATGTTTTTATAAGAAAGTTCATTCTTCGCCGGAGCAAGCTCATCGAGTGGAACTAATGACATTTTATTTCTCTGGAGAAATGCATTAATTTCATTTGTTAGCCCATCGGTGCCGGCACACCATCCCATCCTTCTCCATTGCTTCGTTGAAAGTAGATTTTCTATAAGATAGGAAACCTATTAGTTCTCCTAGAATACCAATTACGGTAAGGTGAAATATAATAAATTTATTGCTTCATCTTATCCTATTAGAAATAAGTCGGAGAAAATACTCTGTTTTTTTCTAAGAAGTTGATGTTTATCGTTACTCTTATATACATGGAGAAATGGTTCTTTGTCTTGAATTTTGTTATTTCGTGATAACTAAGATTTTATATTTTTATTTTTTTTATATTTTTAATTCATATTTTAAATATTATATGAAAACAAAATACTATTTTTACCAAAAAGTTTTATATTAACTTTATGTCATCTACATGCTAAGTATGTATGGCGGAACTTAACGCCAGGTTTTTGTCTAGGTGGTAGAGCGGAGAAATAAAAATATCAAATAATAATTCATTCCCTCGAGTGAGGATCGAATTCACAATTATCGCGTTAGAGCCACACTTTTGTACCCCTGCGCCACAACGGCCTCAACAATTTCTGCACTCTAATATAAGATATGCATAATATTGTATATATATATATATATATATATATATGCAAAATATAATATACGACGGTTATTAGTAGCGAGACTCTCTCAGTAAATTATGAATACGACAAATTTAATTATTCCATGTAGAGTTGTCTCGGCGTGATTAAGAGCAATTCGGTAAAGAGCTGCGCATTGTAGGCTACATTTGTAACTATCGAACCGAGGACCTTTTACCTAATTGTGTACACCAATTTGGCTCCTAAAGAGATGTATTTGCATATATAATTGCATGCACAATTTTGACAATTGGTAAATAGCTGGGTTGCCGACGGAGTTCGAGCATGGTGCTTGAATTATAGAAAGGCGGCGCGACAGTTGCCAAGGAGCCAAGTTGCCACTCCGCCGCGGTCTCACCATTCTGAATAAGTAATATTCACCGTCTGCGCAATTTTACAAACAAATTAACGACTTAATTTTGTTATTTTAATAAAAGTTGCTTGTTAAGTTTCACCAGAGTTCCCGTTTTTACGACTAACCTTTCGCTGTTGTGGAACTGTTTATGTTTTCAAATATTACTCAAGGGCATTCAAAAAATTTTACGTTTTTAAAAATACACATATTTTTCTTTGAACAGAAAAAAATATTAAAAGAAATATATTATCAAAAACCAATATTTAAAAGTGATTAAATAATTAAATGAAGTGATTTCGAAACAATTTTCAGATTGGGCACACAGGGAAGGCAATATCACCTCGTGAACCTCCTTATTCTAATTTATGGGCGCGAGTATTGCAATGCTTATTACTTCTCTGCAGTTTCGGGACCAGCCACGCTCCATGTCGTTGTAAACCATGAGCGTCTTAGCATAATTGCTGTTACATTAAAATTAGTTCACCCATAAATAACGTTCTTATGCGAATAGATACGAGACTTAGTGTCTCGCTTAAATATATTTCATGCATGGTGCTACTATGTGTGAAGTATGATCATTTAATATTATATTTAGAGTATGGAAATTCAATAACTATTTGTACGTTTGTTCGTTACGTGTTAGCTTTTCGCAAGAATTGAAAATATTTGCGACACGACTGGCCTCTTCATATCATAAATACTTACAAATTTAAACGTATTTTTTATTATGTTTGTATGTTTACACATTTCGTATTAAATAGGTTTGTTCTTCTATATCTAAAGAACATAAACAAATACCACACAACATTTTTATTATTACTATTTAAATTAAGTAAAAACTTCACAAATTTACCTAAAAATGACAAGAACATACGAAGCCGGACACAAAGCGCAGAGGCCGAAGAGGACACCTAATGCTGCATGTTATCGCGCGCCGCAACAGATGGCAGCGACGCGCCGTGCCGCGCCCATAGTCGCGTCGAACATTCGTAATTTTAAAAGCAAAATGAAATAAACCGATCGGTCGAAGTACATAAATTACATGTTTGCGTCGGCCGGCGAACTGCCACCGGATATTAATCAGCGGATATTGAAATATGTTGTTTTTTGGGCCGATTGACAAACGGCCCGCTTCGCGCTCTGGATTTAACGTTGACGCCGCTTCGCTCAATTATTACGATCGGTCGGCGCGCGTCAGATCGGGGAGTCGAAGCGATGGCCGCTCAATTCAAGTATATCGATTTCAAAGAGATTTTTTTAAATGATTTCACATGTCAGAGTGGGCTCTCGTCTTTGATTGAGCCTATGCTAACAGTTTCACGCCTATATCCCACACATAGGGTAGGCCGAGAGAACCTAGTGTTAAGACACTGTTTCTCCGCCGAATTTTTCGAGGCATTGTATGTTGAGTGACAGAAATCAACGCTGGGCTGTCTTGGTGCCAGAGCGAAGAAATTAAAATATTAATAAATGATAATTCATTCCTTCGAGTGGAGATTGAACCGTCAACCGTTGCGTTATTGTCACACCCTTTGTGCTCCTGAACCACGACGGGTTCAATACTATTTATGTCATATTCGAACTGCGTCCTCGCGTTCTGCGACATAAGCTTTGACATATTTCAAAAGCGTAATCAGTTCATAATGCTTTGTCTAAGAAAATAGCTAATATATACGGCTTTAAACAAAATTAAAGCTACCCCGCGTTTTCATTAAATATGAAGGCGGCACGAACGGGAATGCAGGTTGTCGTGGAAGCGTTTGCGCTCACAAGATTTATGATGCGACCAACAGGCGAATATTGAAAATCTAGTGCACTCAGAAACTACAAGATGCACTTTAAATACAGACAGTTTAGCAAATAGTTTGTTGTCTTGAATTATTAATATGTAATATTAAGTTGGGCTCAGTATTAGGTTCAAAGATTTCCTTTTTTTTTATTTTTATTTCTGCCCGTAACTTCATATAGTACTACTTATCTATAAATATGACTCCCATTTAGAAATAAATTTTATTAAGCGTTTTATTTAACAAACAAAATACAACGCAGACTGAAATTAACAGATAAAAATGGCTTAAAATTATTAAAAACGAACGCGATAAACAAAAGTAATGATCCATTCATCTGGCAGAAAGGCGGAAAATTTTTAAAAAGGTATATTTAATTCTGTTTTTGTTACACTGTCATCGCATCCATTCCAGTCAGAGATCAGGGGACCCGGAACAATATCTCACTTACTTATGATTTATTTCGCGATTGCCGATTCCTCTCTTCTTTCCTATTTAACGTTTCATGTTCGTAATTTGAATAAATCATAAGATTGTCTGGTTTACTCAATTTTTGCTTTGTTATTGGAGAGCTAATTTTCATTTATAAATATGCTTATTTTTGACGTTTTTAAAGTGTTATTCCATACTGGATATAGGATTAGTGGTCATTGGTTTGCAAGAGGCGCGGGTTCAGATCCCGCTACGTAAATTTTTTATAAGTTTTTCAAATAACAGTATAAAATAATTGATTCAACATTTGCAAAACGCCTATTAATCGACGATATTTTAACGATATGTTAAAGTATTTGGAATTGAAATTTGTTTCTAAATTTATTTTGTTAGTATTTCAAATAAAATAATGACATGTACGAGACTTGTATTTACTTACTTAGGGTACTTAGCTTCATCCCGCTGTATCCCTAGCGGAAAAGCCAAAGAGAACGGAGTGCCAAACCCTACGGCCTCTGCATACCTCTTTCGCTTCGTCCACTGTCATCAACCTCTTCATAAATAAATGCCTATTACATGTATTATTTCTCTCGCCTCTTCATATATACAAGTATTATTTAATATAGATATTCTAATTAGATATCAGTACGTAACTTAACCTGCAAAGTCCATTGATTTATAAGTATGCCGCACTCTTACTATTCACCTATTATTGAAAATTGTTAAGTAATAAAAAAAATCAATCACATGTAATAAAAGCTCGTATCATAATAATAAACATTATTTAAATCATTTATATTTTCATTTCTTTATTCTGGTATCGAGGCAAAAGCGCGGCGTTCCGCCACTCATCACGCAATGCCTCCAGAATTCGGTGGAAAGTGGGGAACGGAGTGTCTTAACAGTAGGTTCCCTCTGCCTACCCTGCTTTGTGCGGGATATAGCGTGAAGCTGATTTATTTATTTATTTACCTAATTCACGTTAGAATCGATCTAACGCAATATAAAAAAAATCCTTCATTGCGTAGAAACATTAAGCCGACGTTGCAACTGGCTGTTTTTTACATTTTACTTTCCAGCAGGCACCAAAGAGAAAGTAAGAGGTCCTTTTGTCGAGTGCCTCCGCGCCGTAGCGCCGGTATCGCATCATTAATCTCGGAGCAAACACGCTCGCCTAGCGCCGTATCGAACGCTGCGATCGCATCGGAGATTATCGGGAGAGTTATTTATATAGGGCCATATCGAAAGTGGCTATCATTTTCACCTCGTTCTATTTGTAAACACTCGACGTTGATATATCTCTTGGAACTTCCAAATTACACCAAAAGATATTGAAATATAAAGAATTGTTCCAAGTTGTCGCTGTATCCTTTGTCAATACTGCAGCTCTACGTTAGTATATGGCGGAACAAAATGACAAATGTGTTTTTTCAGTTTTTAGGGTTCTGTACGTCGAAAGGTAAAAACGAAATCATTATAAGTCTGTCAAGACCTTTTTAATCGAGATCGTGTGGACACATCAAACAGTGAAAGTTATAGATATTTCATTAAAAAAAATATTACACTTTTGTAAGTTGTACTTATCGTTGACTTAAATTTCTGAAATTGGTACGGAAGTCACGGTGCACGAGTCTGATTCACGCTTAACCGTTTTTTTATTAAAGTTAAATTGGGCAAAAATACTAATATCGCTTATAAAAAGCAACTCCCACGTATCCTCTTCTCGTTCCCACCTACGCTCATTACACCCTGCAACTTATAAATAAACCAGTTATCAGAATTACGTAGTACCGTGAAAAGGTTTTCTTAAGTGAACTAATTAAAGCTGCACTTATTTATAGTCGTATTACTAGAAAAGCACAAGTGTGTGACAGTCAACGCGACAGGTTGTGGGTTTGATTTCCACTCAAAGAAAATAATATTTATTATTATCATTTCATCGCTCTGGTGTCGTCGAAACAAAGCACAGCGTTGAGTTCCACCCCTCAACACGCTATGTCCCAAGAATTCCGTCGAAAATGTGAAAAGGAATGTCTCAACACTAGACATCCTCTGCCTACCCTGCTCCATGCGGGATACAGCGTGAAGCTGAAAAAAAATATTAAAGAGTACTATTTATATATTTCCCAAGCAGTACCCAGAAAATTTCTTTAAGCTAAAAACCAACTTAATATAATATAAGGAAACACTAGTATAATATGATACTGAAGCTTTACGAGCGTGAGCACATAGCGTTACTAAGAAACACTATAGCACGAGAGAATCCAATCATACTTTGTGCTCTCTTCAACAAACACTACGACCAATTGGAGAGAAATGTCATAAAACATAACACAAGAATAGAGGGGTCGCTCTATAACATGGTTATATATTTTTTCTTAAAAGTGTAATTTTGGTTTAGTGTTATATATTTGTAATTACAATGGCGAACACGGGGCTCCTCCTGTCTACTCTATAATACTATATACGGGGTAAAAGTGAAAATATAAAAAAATAGAAAAAAGGAATTGTTTGAAAAAAAAAAAAGCATTCAACATACTTATTCAAATGTGGTTATTCTTTTGAGGTGTCGGTTAGAAACAAAAGAATAACCATGAAGGAAGAATTTTGGATGTACCTGTCTTAAAATCTATGCTCTTGAAAAACAATGATAAGTAAAGTTATCGGATGAACTTTGTATAGAATATCTTTTTCTTTATGGAAAAGACAAAGTAAACGAGCGTTCAGGTCACCTAATGGTAAGTTATCACCACCGCCCACGGCCCCGTGCAACACTAAAAGAAACCAGAGAGCGTTTTCAGCCTTTAAGGTGGAGATAGACACGCTTTTTGAAGGTACCATGTCATATCGGCCTGGATACACTGCCACAGATAGGACATTCCAAAGTTCCGTTCAGTTGCTCGGTTTTAGCTTGTGATGTACTCTGCGGTTAGAAAATTCGACGGCAGGTAACAGGTCAAACAGTTCAGTGGCGACACGACAAACGTTAATGCACAAACTTATGACTTCAGGGGTTGAATTGCACTGTTCAATATTTCCCTAGAAAGACTTGCGAGGCCGGCTTAGTAGCAGACGAACCGGGCACTAAAGGAGAGATGCCCTCTGGCCCATTCTACTTGTGGATGTATAAAGAAGACAGACCTCGCCTAAAAGCTTTTTAGCTGAACTTAACTTCAAGTATTGAGCTCTGGCACCGCGGGATAGTCGACAGTGTTGCTCCTCGGCCATCTATAGTCGAGTTCGAGGCAAAGAGAGCGCCCAAGAGATCGGCTTTCTCTTTAGCCATATGGACCAAGATGTCATTTTCTGTGTGTAATGGCGAAAGCGAAAATTTGCCAAGTGCAGCTTTTTAGAGGGCTTAAAACTCATGAGTTCCGGACGGGTAGCTCTCAAGCTTCTCGCCGAATATCTGTTGTGTCTTGATAATATAATTTATTTATACTTTTTAAATTAATATAATCAAGTATACTTGCTCTAAGTATATAAAACAACCTACCGTATAAAATATAAGTCCTTTTTGTTCAGAGTGTTGCAGTTTTATACAAATAAATACAAAGGCGTCAGGTCAGGCGTCCTTTCAAAGTTGTCAGGAAGGTAAGTATATGAAAACACTAAACGGTAACGTATTTATTTGTCCGCTACGCCAATAGTGGAGTTTCCATTTTGTCCGCCGTGTCACGTACGTGACAAACGGCTCGTCTTAGGGATCGCCAAATATCGTTTAGTACGTGCGAGGAGAAAACCAACCCACTGGGTAAATAAAATAAATCAAATATATAAGTAACAGGCTGTTTCCAAACGAAAATAATTCTTTATATTTTTAGCCAACAAAAAAGCTGTCAATTTTCCAATAACAAACTTAACGATTGTTTCGTATTTTATTGTATTTTATCTGTTTCGAAATATTTTCTGATACGAGGTAAGTATGGTTTGTAACAACGCACAAGCTTTAGATTTCTACAGAATATTTGACAGCTTAGCCACATATAGTACCTTGAATTATGTATTTATGTATCATCCAGTTTACATATTATTTGTTTTTCTCGATCACTATTACTCAGTCAGTACAATATAGCATTTAATTTACTCCTCTTTATACAAGATAAACTAAGACTTATTTTACGCCAAGAAATGTTTTTCTCCCATATAACTATTAAAACACACAGTTGTTTAATATAATCAAATAGAACCATTTAATAGAATTATTTTAGTTTCCACTTTTAATTACTTTATTTTCAAATATAACTTCATATACTAAGATATGTGTTCTATTTTTTGAACTGTCAACACTTTCTCCTATATGGCAGGGTAGATAGAGAAATACTAATGTGAGACCGAGTGTCCATTCTCCACTTTCCGCCTGAATTTGAGACATTGTGTGTTGAGTGCCGAAATCCTCCGCTTTTTGTTGTAAAGAATGTTCTGCATGTAGGGATCGAACACACAGCCAAGCTTCAGCCTTGACCAGCATAAGGTTATTCGAATTAGACCACCGAGCCCCAGACTTTGAATCTATTAACGTAATATACTCATCTAATAAGACAGTACCGATAGCAGACGATATGGAAATAATATCAGAGGAGTGGTGTCGTTACAGAAACAATAACCCGTTTATAGTATTTTGTTTAAAATTTAACAACGTCTTAAATTGTATAGCCATATTTTCTAGTTTTCGCTTTTTTCAGTAAGAATATAATACAGATTGCGCGATTAACTGGTGTAAATAAACTAGTACTAATTTAATTATGAATAATCTGCTAAGTTTATTTTCATATTAATTGTGTATAATGACATTATAAGTTGACAATTAAGATTTAAAAGAAAAACTTCTACTAGAGAAAATTTAATAATTTCATTTCTCTCTCTTCTGCCAATCCACACGCAAAGCCTTCAAAATTCGGGAAAGTTGGGAGCGGAGTATCATCACACTGGGTACCCTCTGCTTACACAGCTACATGCATGATACAGCATGAATTTGAAATAAATAAAAAAATATATTAATAAATAATAACCACAAAAACCCCCATAGACTGTGCAAAAACAAATATACTTTATATTCAGCGAAACAAACACATATTATTACATCAGCGTCACGTTGTATGGTATACAGGGTGCTTCTTAACGTTTTTTGTGTCAGCCTTTTTATATTTAATGGTAATGAGGCTTTATCAAATAACATAATGTGCGCACATCACATTAGCGGGTGGCAGCCAGCAGTAATAGCATCAAGTTCCTTTGTAGCGGCGTACGCTGACCCCATACAAATAAGGTCTTTATCCACTTTTTCAAAGATGAGTCGCGCCAACACGTGTTTCGGAACTCGGATAAACTTTATGGAGCCTCTAACGGTTCAAATGAAATTTGCCATACTGACCCTGGACCGCCCCCGGAGGCGGAAAGTATCTAAGTACTCAAGGAACAGGTGGCCTTTATTGTTTTAACAATGACAGTTAGAACTTGCCAACTAAATCCTATCTTTTCTTTCTATATTGTTTCTGTGAGTTTTGCTTTATTGGGAATGGTATAATATTGTGATAGTAGAAAAGAGTATTATAACAAATGGAATGAACAATATTCGCTTTTTTATATTTAATTTGTATAGTTGAATATTTCAATACAAACATAATGCCAATTATGTACGTGTTTGTATTGCACTTTGAGTTTTTAAATGAAATTTGTCAAAACTAACATTTAATAAATGAAATCTGTTCCGTTGTTAGTAATTAAAATATCAAATTATTGTTTTTTTAATAAATTTACCGATACGTGTTCAATAAATTATAGTAACATAGTACAATACATAATATAAACAAGAATATTGGCATAAACTTCTCAATTTTTTTTTCATAGATGTTTTGCACTGAGAAACCGACTTAATGCTTAATAGGAACGTAAGACGCATTGTATAATAGATATTATATTTTTTTTTTACCTGAGGCTTCGCCTGCGTGGTCAATGTATAGCCTTCCTCGATAAATTGATATAAGGATTATTTCTCCTTTAAAGACGTATTTCCTAAGATGAGTACGTCCCACAAAAGAAACTCTTTATCCTCAGCTATTATATCAGTATAGATTACATATATGCAAATATTTTAAATGCAATATACATGCAATAAGTTTAAATCATAATAGCTATATATATGTAGTATTTTTTTTTAGCTTGCAAAGTATCCTGCATATAATAGTAGACTGGGTCTTGTCTGCCTACCCTGTTCTAGTCACTAAGTTTAGTGCTACGATACTCAGCTACCCACTTTCCGCCGAATTTCTGACGATGGTGTTGAGAATCGTAGCTCAACGCCGCGCTTTGCCTCGTTAACAGAGCGAATAAATGAATAATAATATGAATATTCATTAAAAATACTCATTCGATTAAAAAACGATTATTACTCAATACAAGAGGCACAACACTATTAATACTAAAACTTATCCTGTCCTAGAGCTGCACCACGTACTCGCTAGCTGCACAGATACCTACGTACCTATACGTATACAGGGGACTAACGGAATGCTTTGATCATATCTGGTTTTAGTGAATATGCAAAAACGTCAACGGGGAGTTTATCCAATTTACATGGATATTTTCGAGTTTATCGCGACTATATCGATGCAAAAGTATCCGTGTGCATGTGCTTTAAAGGTTATTGCGTCGCGCGCCGCTAACGGGCACGCTCGAGGGCCTCGCGAAAATTCATCGGGTAGTGTCTCGTCGTTAGAACTAAATGTTGTATTTTAAATGCAATATTGCTGTTTAGAATAGGATGGATCTAACTTGGAGTGACTGAGGCTTAAAGTATATACGAAATATGTTATGGTATATCTTTGTATGATTTCTGAAATTGACTTTTTTTTTTATTTGACACCCCGTCTTATTGTTTTGCAGATAAAAAACAAATATGTATTACTTATTATTGATTTATTTATATGAAGGCCAGTCGTGACACGACACGTATCATTATAAACGCGACAGGTTGTGGGTTCGATTCCCGCTCAAGAAAATGTAACATATTAATTTTCTTTGCTCTGGTGTCGACGCAAGGTGGTGTTAAGATCCGCCACTCTCAACACGCAATTCCTCCAGAACCCGGCGGAACGTGGCAAGTGTGTCTTAACACTAGGCTCCCTCTGACTACTCCACTACATGCAGAATACATAGGGAAGCTGAAAAAAAATATAATTTTAAATCTCTGATTGTTGAAAAACAATTGAACAATTTATTTATTTAGCATTAAAAGAATATTTCCACTGAAACAAATGCATTTTTTTTATAAAAAATAGTTTTTAATTTATATAAAGTAGTGTACTCTCAAAGATTTATGCTCATAAGCCGTTACGATCGTAAGTCTTCATTTCTTTGAAATTTAATTATTTTATTACTTTCTGAGTAAAAATGCCGTACTTACTTCAAGAATTCCTGCAAACGTATAGTTGCTTTGGTTCACAATAAAGTAATTAGATTTATCTATATAAACTACAGAGCTTAGAAAGGTAAGGAGCTATTGATATACACAAGTTACAAAAGTAAATGTATAACATAATTAATAAATAAATAAATGACGATAATTTAGAACAAAAATTAAACTTTCATATCGTTAAAGTCATTCCATAGTCATTCCCGGAATTATTTTGCGAAGTATTTTACGAATTATTAAAAATACATGTTTTGTAAAATTACAATATGTTGAAGAAAAATCAGTTTTTCACATTTTAATCAACAGTAAAGTAGCCATAGAGAACCTACATTCAAGATACTCCTTCGAACTAAAGAAATTGTCGGAAAGTTAACACTCACTTCGAAATGAAGCGAGAAAATAAAAATTAATTAATTATCAACTATAAATATATAATAAATATATTCATTAACAATAACTAAAACATCAAATATTTACCAGTAGTAACACTCTTTAATATGACATGAGTTATCTAACGACAATATAAATTTATAAAAACATTAAATTATAAATAACTTGAAATAAAAATAACTAAAAGTCAAACTATGAAAAAGATAATAAATAAAAGTCAGAGAATGTGAGATTTAGCGCTGAAATACATCTACATACTTTTTATTCCAATTCGTTGTCAGACCATATTAAATTAAAAGCACCCACGCATTCCTCTCGCATCTTTTTCCTGTCCATTTACAAGGACCGTGTAGGAACCGGGGTCACATCTCGCTTCTAACTTCTGTAAGCTTCACAAGCTTTATATGGATACGACTTACTATGACTTTATAGTTATTATTATGCTAAATAAATATTGTTACTGTTATGTCGTTTAGTTTAGTTTTGGAATTATGCGACTTTACAACTTCTTTGTAAAATGATAATAAAATCTGCGTGAATATATGTATTTTTTATTTGAAATAGAATTAAAAGAAACATTGATATATCAATTTATCTTTTTGTTTTACATATATATCTATAAAATAACATGCAATATGAATTTGAGCATTTTTCAATTAAGCACCGCAATTATAGAATATATGATTTTATATGGATGCTAATTATATACCGAGAAGTAACGCAAAAAATAAACACAATAAACACATAAATTTGATCAATCTCATCTATTAAGGGACAGAACTTACATGACAATTTTATCTGGGTATAATACTATGCTTACGAATTACTTATTTATTATTCATATTTTCTAAAAATCAGAAAACTAAAACAAAATAGTATTTTTGAAGTACACTTAGGTTTTTTTCAACTTTTAATTTCATTTTTAATAAAAGCTATATCCACATAGCATTACAGGTCGGAGAGCAAATTTCTAGACAAGCGATTGAATGGCGACGCATACTTGAGTGATGGTGGACTTTTTTATTTGAATCGTGTGCGAATGCGAGCCGCCGCCGGTCACCCTCAGACACTCCTAATACCCGGTGAGTACGTATTATTATGGATATTAACATTATATATGAACGTAATATTTTTATATCATTCTTAAATATTCAAATGTATGTTTTAATCTATTAATATTATGGTAGTCACTTCTCAAACTATTATTGTACGAGTTAAAGTTTAATGAGCGTGTCTATCTCGACGTGAGGAGTTTCTAAGCATATTTAAGTCGTTTTTTTAATGGATAAATAAGTTATTATTATTTTTAAATCTGAATATTTTTTTTAAATATTGATTGAAAACTAGTTGAAAGAGAAGCGTAATGTATAATAAATGATATTATACATTACGCGAGAACTGTTATTTCAATAATAATTTTACTTTTAATAAGTATTGTTAAAGTTCCTAAATTCAAATATTTGTTACTCAATTCATATATTTTATTACCGAAAATAGGAAAAGAAAAAGGATAAAGAACAATAAAATAAAAACCTAATGAAATCCACAGTACGACACTTAACCATACACCAAATAAATTTTCTTTTGTAAGACAAATTGAGAACCAAATTTACATACATACCTACATTTTACGAGACGTTTTCATGTTTTATTTAGAAAGTACTTTTGTACGAACCCTAGGACGAGGACATGAAGGTATATGACAGGAGAAGGTCGCTCGACTGTCTCTTGAATTTTAATGCTATCCTCCCTTTGATAGTTGTAAAAATGATTTTACAAGATAGCTCCAAGTAAAACTCCCCGTTCACGTTCTACCGCATGCATGCACTTCTGTACGAGAATATCTTTTGGTTACTTTCTCGTAGTTTTACAAAGATTTTTGCTGCGAACAATATCTCGGGGCTTATACACTTTGTTCCGAGTTTAAAGTAATAAAAAACCTTTGTATGCGAGGAGGGACGACAATGAGCCACATCTTACGGGCATTATTAAACTGCATACGACGCGGGACTCACCCGCACTCGTATATCTTCATAGAAAAATTAAATATTTAAACTTATTTATTGGTAAACGTATCCATTTCTTAAATGAAATAAATATAACAATATATAATATTCGTTATAGTCTTTTTTTCTTCTTTCGATCCTATTTTCTGGTTGTGCTTTCTTCACATTTCGTTAATAGATGTGTCACTAAATTTGCGTTTTCAATTCGGGGTGGGTCGCGCGGCGGCGGCGGTGTGCGGGCGGTTTCAATCAAAACAGGCACGCACTCGTTCCACATCCTCACCAGCCGAGCCTTTTAGAATAAGAATTGTCTTTTTCGCAGTGTTCAGTTGCTGCTGCTCGATCAGTATGGAGAGAGCTTAAATATAATTTTAGTGGTTTATTTTTATTTATATTCAGTAAATAAGACAATACGCTGCTTAGTTGTGCTAAGTTTATATAATCGATATACATATATACATATATATATTTTTAAGGAAAAGGACAAGGCAAACGAGCGTTCGGGTCACCTGATGATAAGTGATCACCGCCGCCCACGACCCCGTGCAACACCAGAGGCTACAAGTGCGGCCTTTAAGATGGGTTGGACGCTGGAGCCCGGCATTATCTGATGCGAAACGAGTGGCATAAAGCTACTACTTAACACCGCTTTTAAATGCCGGGGGTGGTAATGATCCGGTCGAGTCTGTCCATGCGTGTTGCCATTGCTGGCGACGTAACTCTACCACACGTACTTTAGTCGCCTCTTACGACACCACCAGTACCAGGATGAACCTATTCTAGGGGGATTCCGGGATCACACGGCACAAATTTTTCGCAACTTCTGAGAGATAGCGACGTAAGTGCTCGGTAGTAATATGCTATCATTATATAAACAATTACCTTAATATATAAGTACAAGTCATACTTATATAAGACTATAGTTTCTATACTATAGTTTTATAACAAAAGCTAATACTCCACATCGGTCTCCATACTAGCGCGCCCCACAGTCGCCCGGGGCACCGTGCCCACCCGCCATGAAATTAAAGCCGACTCGCGCCGAACGAATGATTGAATAATAAACGAAAGAATTCGCGTCCTGCCCTTGTATTACGTATTCATGACGATTGGCCCGTGGACACGATACAGGACTCCGGCGTGCATACGAGACATCTGTTACGATACTGGTATGTACGAACGGATGGACAGTTCACTTTGTATATGTTTATGTGATCCATATAGTGATGTGAGACAGAGCTGTGAGGTAAATTAGATGTATGTATGTAAAAAAAAAATAAACATTAATAAATATTTTATTGTAATTTTCTTATTTTACGGCGTAGGTAAGAAAATCTAGTAACTCATCACACTTTGCTTAAAATGCGGCGTTGAGTTCTGCCACTCAGCACGCAATGCCTCCAAAATTCGGCAGAAAGTGGGGAACGGAGTGTCTTAACACTGGGTTCCCTCTGCCTACCCTGCTGTGTGCGGGATACAGCGTGAAGCTGATTTTTTTTTTGCTTAAAACAATACGTTTAACTTCGGTATATTTCTTGTGTTAAGTAAAAGAATAGTCTTGCCAGATGGTCACCTTATTATATAAATATATGTAAGTATTCATGGGAGTTTGAAACTCACAATCATAGTGAACAGTCTGCTATAATCTGGGCTAATAATTATAACATTAAATATATACATACAAAACTGAAAAATATATACACATAAAGTTATATTGCAATCTATTGCAGTTGCATACTCAAACCAGGTAAGATAATAAGAAAACCCCTCTGGAAGTAATTGCAGGCCCACTTGCATTAACACGGCCGGAACTGATAAAAATATCGGTTAAGCCGAAACCAAAATCCCACGGGGCTTACCGTAGAGCAACTTAACCCGAAATTAAATCAGAGAGGGGTTTAACCAATCAGCCCGAGTGCTATCATTGAATCGTCAAAGGAACACTAAAATTACTTCTTGATGCGGAGAAACGAAGATTCATCGTAAAAGTGGTGGGTGTGGGAGGGGGATAGTGGGGGGGTAGTGGGGGAGTGGGGTCGTCTGAACGGTTTTCCGTGTTTCACGGACGTCCACTGCCGGCGATTACGCCGCACGTAGCGTCTACGCGCCGGCCCGGCCTGAACGGACCACTAGCTGATGTTGTGTTATAAACATGAAAAAGCGTTCCGGTGATTTTGCTCTCTCAGTGCTTCCATTTATGCCCTTTTGATTTGAAACTTAGCTTAGAATATTATCTCTAAGCTTGTGCTTGTAACTTTCAGGTAAAGGAGTAAAGATAGAATGATAAACTAATTTATAAATGCTTTTAAAGGAATAAGTAAGATGCGATGGTGAACTAAAGCAATTAAGTTTTTTAGTCTATAAGTATATTAAGATATATTTTTTTATCTTTTTCCTTTTCTGCTTCTTCATTAATTGCATAAAAATATTGATATAAGTAAGAAAAAGTTTATTAAGCTAGAGTTATTTAAATATTGTTGCCTAAATTGTATAAATTTTATAAATCACAAACTATTATATAAAAACATTTTATAATGACATACAAACAAACACAAAAAGTTATTTAGTGTAAGATAAAATTTCGTAAGCCCAAAATTATATAAAGCACCTAACATCATTATAAAACTAGAGCATATCATTTCATCATATAAATAAAACCTGTCACGATACGGTGCGTAGGATCTGTATAACCAAAATGTAATTACCCAAAGTGAAGTCTATATTACTTAAAGTACCATCACTTTCATAATTAACGATAAAGCCGGCAGCGCTCCAGAAAGACGAAGGGTCCACAATTTAAGCGTGTTGGTGGTGCCACCTGGGTCATGTCTCCTTTTACTTTGTCCCGTAAAGATTAAGTTCCTCAAATTTTACCAAATACGTGGCGCCCCTGCTGAGGGCTATTTGGCCCTGTTTACTAGATTAGGGGTTTTTTATACGACACAGCTTTTGTGACTCCTGTGTGTTGATGAGTTTCGCCGAGATTCATATACTTGTTTAAGAAATTTTCTCTGTATTAGTTTAATATAAAGGTGAGATATTTTGTTTTTTTTTTTTTCATGCTGTATTCCGCATGTAGCAGGGTAGAGGGAGTCTAGTGTTAAGATCCTCCGCTCCCTATTTTACGTCGAATTCTGAAGGTACGTGTTGAGTGGCGGGATTCAACACCGCGCTTTGCCTTGACACCAGAGCGAAAAAATTAAAATATTAAATTTCATTTCCTCGAGTGGAAATCGAACCCACAACCAGTAGCATTAGGAGTCACACGCTTCTCGGTCTCTCTTCACTCATTTTCTCATTCATTCAGGACACATTTAATACAGAAGTGATTAGTGTCCTTATTGTAATTATTAATAAAATGAACACTTTATTATAAAGTGTAGATATATGAGTAATCCTTTGGTTGTGGGTCCAATTCCCACTCGGGAAGAAGGAATTACTATTTATTAATATTTTTATTTCCTCACTCTGGCAAAAGGCGACGCGCGGCGTTGAGTTCCGCACTCACACAATTCTTATCCGGCGGAAAGAAGGATATGGATGTCTTAACGCTAGATGCTCTCTGCCTACCCTGCTATAGGCAAGATACAGCTTGAAGCTAAAAAAACAACAATAATCCTATTCCTTTATTAATACCTTGAGCGTATAAGGAATATCGTATAATAAATGTACTAAATATCACAATATTTATATTTCGGGGAATCCCACTGTTTATTTAGATATTACAAAAAAATATTCTAAGTTCACCTGTCCTTAAGAAATGGGTCAGTCGTAAAACACGCGCCGTACATACGTACATAGGTATTCACTCAAAAGGTGGGTACGAATGAAAAATGTACCCAGTTTGTTGCCCGCTCAGCCGAGTTTATTATATCTTTATGGCCAGGAATAGGTAAAGGAATTTGATAGTAGTATAAAACATACAACACCAAATATTTCTTTATTTGCTTCTTTCAAATATAAAATGTTTAGGAGTTTACGTATAATATACTGTATATAGCAAATAATTTACGTACTATATAAAAAAAAATACTACATTGTTAAAAAGTTTTTGTAGTTTTGCATTTTATTGCGCATTGCAGAGTAGGCAGAAAGAGCCTAGGAAAGGGTTAGGATTTTAAGACACCCCGTTCTCCTTTTCCATCCGAATCGAGACATGGCGTGTTGATTAGCGGGACTCAACGGCCGCCGGACCAATTTCTAACCTCATTATTATCATATCTTGTATTAATATAATACTATGGTATTAAGTACACAAAAAATGGTAATTATTAGCTGCTATTTCCATTATAAATATAATACAGAATAATAACAATGCGAAAAAGAGTTTTTGCTTGTTTTCATCACAAAATACATATGAAATTTTATAGATATAAATAAATACACAAACATACACACATTCTATAAAAATCACTAAATTAGATTTACATAAAACATTCAAACAGCCAACAAAACTAAAACGGCCACAGCGCAAAGCATAATAAAGCTCCATCGAACCACAATCACCGAAGTGAGCACAATTTAGCAGTAACGCAGTCCTCAATTACACTCCGCCACTCCAGGCTCCCCTCTGCGGCGACTCAAAGGCGAAGCGACACAAACAAATCAGATCTATAAATAGAGTGCCACAACAATACAATGTCAACGAGATGCTTTATAATAACGGTGCTCCGGTCGTGGCGCAGGGGCAGCAAGTATGACTGTAAAGGCGACAGGTTGTGGATTCGGTTGCCGTTCGAGGTAATCAAATATTCTTCGCTCTGTCGAGGTAAAGCGTTGAGTTCCACCATTTGACACGCAATGCCTCTAGGATTTGGTGGAAATTGGAGAACAGAGTGTCTTTACACTAGGTTCTCTCGGCCTACCCTGCTGTGAGTGAGATACTGAATGCCAGTAAAAAAAATATTACGCTGAAATAATTTAATTTATAATTAAATAAATAAAATAACATTTTATTGACTAATTCACAATTAGTCTACAGATATTTTAGGGTTTCTATATTATTATAAGAAACACCTGTCCATGGCAGTCAATGAATTTATCATATAATATATCCAACACAAGAGATTCTTTTTTATTTCATCCTGAAATTTCATACGAATCCGAAGCGAGCGTATTATGGTATGATAACCGCGACATTGGATTACGTTACACTGCATGCCTTATACAAACGAGAAAAATAAAAGTTTGTCTTTTAAGACTGTCTCTGAGAAATCCATTGTGATGAAATAAATAGAGGAGAAATAATTTTAATATGATTTTTCATATATATTATCAAATATGATATTTATAATGCTTATTGTAACAAAAACGCGGTCACGGTTACAATTGCGGTGGATCGTCAATTATGCCGTCAAAACTATTTTAACCATTCTGCTTTCCTATCTCATTAAGCAAAACCATTATAAATTGTTTCTAGGTAAAATATATTTTAGTGAACCTTAATTTGCGTTTGTAACTTATTGAACATGATTAATTAAATTTTAAATTAGGATAAATAAAAATAGACAAAGCAAAACGCATTTGGCAACTCGCAAGACATCCGCAGTCGCGTATAGCCCTTGAGATCTGCGCCCCAAAATCCAATCAACTATTGAATTAACCGGATCCGTGTGACAAGAATACAGATTTACTCTATCCTCGCGTCAAATGTTTATCTTTCATCTGGGCGTCAGTATAAGTGCGAGTACAGCGTGTAATGGCGGGACGGACGGACGAACAGATCTGCTGAGGCCGCGTAATCAGGGATTAACACTCACCCCTGCTCTGTTCGTGACAAATCGCGATACCTGATAACGTATTCAGTATCATATTATGCGAGAATAATGAATCAGCTTGACGCTACATAATAGAAACTTTAATTTCCACAATGAATGTACGGTTGAAGGCAGACGTGGCGCAGTGACACAAGTGTGCGACTGTCAACGTGGTGGGTTGAATTCCAATCGAGAAAAAAAAACATTTCTTCGTTCTAGTAATGAGACAAAGCGCCACTCAACACGCAATGCTTCCAAAATTGGGGAACTGAAATGTTTTAATGGGAACGGAGTGTCTTAACTCTAGGTTCCCAGGTTCTCTCAGCCTACTCTGCTATGTGTGGGATACAGCGTGAAGCCAAAACTCTGTAAGTTTTATTATAGAACTATTACTTACATATACCGTAAGCGTGGTAAAAATGGCCTAATTTTATAAATCTTGTACTGGCACACCGATAACTATAATTTCAATTAACATAAAGAAACCAGAATGGCGTTATGAACCAAAAAAAATACTTTAAATTTTCAAAGGTTTTTTTAAATTTGACATATTATATAAATGTTACTACAAAAAATTCAATAACAAAAATTGATATTTTATCAAATAATATACATACGAAAAGTATTGGCTAATAAAATTGTATATTGGGCTTGCTTTGCATCTTATAATATTAGCCAAAATCAAATCATACATATTTTCCGGGTTATACTAAACACAGCAACCCACGGACAATATTTTGTTCGGATGCCGTGATATCGGTTTATTCAAATGCTCCGTGTCCGACCCGACCTCAAAGAATCATCCTGAATAATATTATACATATTGAAATTCCCCTTTTACGTTTTAGTATTATTATACAGATATATATGTTGAAATTTAATATTTTACTTTTAAATGAATAATAAATAAGAAAAGCCCTACCTCTTACAAATACTTCTTTTAACTCAATAGTAATTACAAGAAAACTTCAAGTTTTAGTGCTGTAGTAGTAGTAATGCAGCGCATTCTCGGAACCACTCCACTTGATATAATTGGTATAACTTGGATTAAATAAACTTAAAAGAAATAATAGTTCTAAGTTACACTATCACGATCTATCAACTTTTATGAAATGTACAAATTTAATTATTGCATTATAAATTTTATATTCATTTTTCAAAAAAAAGCTGTAAGATCAATTTATAATCTAAGAGCTCGAGATTCTCTGCGAGATGTTTTTAAAGATGCCTGCATCTCTTTATTCTACAACAAATACATTATACAGTGTCATAGTAAAAATAGTGATAGACATAAGACAGGAACAAGAAATAAAAATAAGCTTGTTACGCCAAGTTTTCGCCTCCAAAAAGTTAATAAATCTTTTATGGGTCTTTTTTATATTTGACTATACGTGTATATAATAAAATTCCGCGATGTTTTCTAAGTTTGCCATTACAATAATTTAAAGTATCTGAAAAAACTAACTAGTAAAGAAAACTGTTGAGTTTCTGCCTTCCGAACCGGTGGTAGCTTGATTTGGTCAAAAATCACTAAATATCATAAGGAGAGAAGGGTGTAGTAAGAAATCATGTGTTTATTTATTTTGCAAGGTGGCTGCTAATCTGTGATCCTAGGACAATATTTATATGTACAATAAATAATGTACATGTACTAGTTTTTTGCATGATTACACTATTTCTTTTAATTAAAAAATAGCTACACGCTGTATCCCGCACACAGCAAGGTAGGCAGAAAGAACCTAGTGTTAAGACACTTTGTTCCCTGCTAGTGGGGAACTATTCCTTTTATAATTTTAAAGTTTATTAAAAAGATTCTAAAAATTTTAAGTTTTGTTGTAGATGCTAAAAAATGCACGTGATTATAAATGGGAGGTAGTGTTAAACCTCACCACATATCACTAAGGGGAAAGGGATAAAAAATGATAAAAAAACATCATTTGATAGCCGACGGCCCCTTCGTTTACTTCCACTATTTCATATGTATAAGTTAGAGGTGACTAATAATAATATATATTCCATGTTATATATTTTTTAGACGAACTTAGATAAAATCCTGTCGGGGGTAAAAAAATCCTATTTACGATAATTGGCTTACAGTCACGTTAGTCAAACAAAAGCCGTTCCGATTATAACAGAATGAGATCAAAGCCGACCGCCGCTGCTACAGCTTCAAAGCAAAATTTTATTGGAAGCATTTACATTTTTATTGGCGTCCTAGGACCACCGTCTGCCGGCTTCGTCCTATAACGTAAGTGATTTTGAATTTTCTGATGTGTATTTTATTATCTGATTTTGTGTATACTCAATATATGTACTGATTACCATAAAAACATTCCCCCTATATATAATTTCACGTATATTTTATCATTTCCCGATATGAATGTCAAACAAAAACAGATGTTTGTGATTTAAAAATGTATTTTCTTTAACACATAGATACTTCTTAGCAGTAAACTAAATGAAAATCAGTAAAACGTTTTAAAAAGTTCCAAGAACATAAAATCTATTATTGATAACATTTTTATGGAAAATCCATTAAGTAAGTAAAGCTTTGTTTGTGCTATCTGTGAGCCACATTTGGGTGGTTCGTGATTGATTCCCGTGTAATTTCCATACGCGTGCTCTGTTCGTATTAGCCACGTAGGCACTCACCAGCTTAGGAAGACCTCTTAATTCAGCTTAGCAAACTTGGTTATTCGAAGATAAGTAAAGTTCTCAAGGGTCACCGTAAACAGGTCGGCTCATCTAGGACCACCCACACAATAGTACGGCGAGGCGACCTCGCGGCGCCTGCCGAGTCACGCACATGTAGTTTTTCAAAACCTTAAAATATATTACTATATTACCTATCCATTATTTCTTTTACTTTCTTCTTTATTTGATATGGAAAATTTTACTATAATATTATTAATAACAAAATGAAAATATTTATTTTTTTCATTTCTTCGCTCTGGTGTCGAGGCAAAGCTCTGCGTTGAGGTTTCGCCACTGCACATGCAATGCCTCCAGAATTCGGCAGAAAGTTGGGAACGGAGTGTCTTAACACTAGGTTCCTTCTGCCCACCCTCCCGTGTACGGAATACAGATACAGTGTGAAGCTGGAAAAAAATAAATTATAATTATTGAATGTACAAAAATTTTAAGGCAATAAAATTTATACTCAAATTGCTGAACTTATACACGTTACCGAGATTGACACGTATGCGATTGTAAAACGGGACCGAACTACATATTTAGCTTATCGTGAGTTTATTCAGTGCAATCAATGTGGATATGAAAGATAGGTGAAATTGATGGTGCACTGTCATGACAAAATACTATACCAATTGCAACGACGTAAATTGGAAAATTCGCTGAAATTGAACGAATCAACACGGCGACTGCGTGATATAATACAATCAGTTAAATTTACACAACATAATAATAATTTTATACAGGTAGGTACACAGTTTATCTTGAATATGGAGATAGATAAATGTGACATATGCATAATATGGTTTTCTAGGTTTTTATGTTATTTTGTAATAAGCTACTGAAAAATATCAGATTCGGTTGTAGAGTTTCAGTTGCGTCGCACCACAAAAATAGCGGGTTCGTACTTTCACTCAATATGATTCTCCACGTTTCATTTGATCTATAATCGTTTAAAATTAATGAAACATGTACTATGTAATATTATTATTAAACATGCTATAGATATATTTGAATGGATAATAGCAATTTGTTACTGACTATTATAAATACTCTAGTTATCTAGTAGTCCAGAACTTTAGAATATTCTATAATCGACAAATACTACTTCTACACGTGAAATCTTCGATACAAACTGCGGTGTTTAATTCCGCCGCTCAACATGCAAGGTCAGAAGGGCGGAAAGGGGAAAACGGTGTGTCTTCATTATATTCTCGCTATAAACTGTTGAGAATTTAAAAATAAAGTATTCGACAAAATAGATTTTAAAGATTATTTCTTTAAATAAATATCTTCACTAAAGTAAATTGGCGATAACTAATAATGCAATAGTTAAAGGTTACTTTTAGGATAATAGTACCTTGCCAAATTGTATTGGTCTCTATTACACAGCCTATAGATATTATCGAACAAAAAAAAATATATACCGACAAATTAATTTACAACACTTTTTTCGTATATTTTTTATGTTTCGTCTACATTCATATAACTGTAAGTGGATTGTATGACCCAGAGAGCAAAGCACAGAAATTATGCTAAATAAAAATGTGTAATCTGAAATAAAAAAAATTAAAGCTTATAGAAGAATGAAAAAAAACACGGATAAACTCACGGCTTGTCATATATGCATATGAAATTATCAATAAAATTAAATTAAAATAAATTTAAATAAAAATAAATTATCAATAGACTCATATTTTTATTATATCTGTATTTCTAATATAATGAGAGATTAGTTACCCATTTACAGCTTCTTGTACAAAGTATATGAGATATATCGACGTCGTTAGAAAGCTTTTTAAAATGAAGTTAAGTTTTACTGACCATTTTTCATTCGTTTAGACACCGTCGTTTCGTGATGCAGCGAGTAACGATTCTAACAAACCGCCCAACTCTATATATATTTTAAAAATCAAAACAAGATTTTGATTGGATTTTATAAGATATTATATGCATAATATGAACGTAAATAGGTGTAGTTTTTTTAGTGAAAAGTAGACAAAACACTTGTTTTCCGTATTTTCAAAACTAGAAATATTTGATGTTATTGGAAATATATTTGACTGTTTCCCATTAGAGGATTTTTTATTTCCTTGCTAAAGCCAGACAAAGCGCGGTGTTGTGTTCCACTACTCAATACGTCTAGAAATTGGACAGAAAATTGAGATAGGATTGCCTTGACACTAAATGATCATTGCCGTAAATGGAACTCACATATAAAGTTGCAAAAAATATAAAAAATTTATTTCACCACTAATTTAAACAAAAATTAAAGCAAATAAAAGATAAAACTCAACCAAAAATATGATCATCAGATATAAATATCAATAAAAAGTGATTTAGTTGTATAATATAATAAATACCTGTATTATTAAATAAGAAATATAACCATACTAATATTAGACACTATATAATACATTAGTTCTAGAGAATTGCGTCCCAAGTAATAACTTTAGTAAGTGTGACAGAACCGACAGATATTGTCATCAATTTGTTTAGTTACTTGCAAGACGGGGCTGCTTAGGATTCACAGCGAGGCCCGCTCTGACTTATGGACCAACCGCCAATAAGAACAACTAAGTTGTCAGCCGATTAGCGCTGACTCACGCTATCAGATCGAGCTATAATATATTTCTCATCTCAGTAAATAAATAGAAATATTGATGAAAAATTATATATATAAAGCAACTTAAACATATTAAATATATACTTTTAACTAAATTTTATTACAATTTATCTCCAATATTCATAAAAATAGTTTAATATACTTATTTAGAAAATGTATAAAAATTTTAACGTAGCGGGACTCGAACCCACGCCTCCTGGAAACCGACCAGTTTTCTAAATAAGTATTTTTCTTTCCTAAGTGTGGAATAACACTTTAAAAAATGTTTAAAAATAGTTTAATATATTACCAAAATATTTTTTCGAAGACTAATAACGTATAAAGGCATTAGGTATTCTAGAGTTTACTTGAGAAACGCAGGGCGTTAGCGGAGGCGACGCGGAGACGACGGGGTAGTAAGCCTTATTTGAGCCTCGCGCGTGACGGGAAACTGGAAACACGCCTTGTATGTCGCCCGAATTCTCATCAAATCATCCCGCGACAATGTCGCTGCAAATCCCAGCGCGGGATCAACAGCATTAAAGCCAAATTGGAGCTGAGGAAATGGGAACATATCTCCCATAAATTACATATTGAGAGAGGAATTTTAAGTTACGTTTTCAAATGTTGTTAAATATAATGTTTAAAATGTATTTTTATCTAACGTAAATTATATATTTATTATAGAAAGTTACTTTTATAAATTTTAATCTTACATATGTATTTGTTTTGCTTTATTAAACATTGAGTTTTGTATAAATACTGGTAATATAAAAAGGAGGCCGTCGTATTGCAGGAGCACAAATGTGTATCTGCAAAGCGACGGTTGTGGGTTCGATTTCTATTCGAAGGAATGTATTATTTATTAATATTTTCATTTTTCCTCAACAATTCGGCGAAAGGGGGAGACGGAGTGTCTTAACACTAAGTTCCCTTCGCTGAACCTGCTACATGCGGGATACAATGTAAACCTAAAATAAAAGAAATCTAATATTGAACTATTACTACAAACGGTTCATTTGTCAAGATAGCATATAAATTGAATTCCTAATAAAGACCTAGTGCGTAACCAAATGAAAAGCCACCACCACCACCACCACCACCTGTAAAGTAATTCCCACCACAAGCGTAATACTAACATTATCCCAATGAATAAAAAGTGACGGGATAACACAATGAGATCCTTGCGAAGCGACAACGTCTTCGCGAACCATTAATTTTAATTCGTGCCCTGTGACGGCAGCTTTAATGAATTATTGGGAATCGAAGTGTTTCCCTTTTCGTACTCCTGTTCACTTTTCTTCGGGACTTAGCATAATTTAAAAAAATGTTCAACAGTTACCCCGAATACTAATTAGTTATTGTGTATTCTGTGTTGGTCGTAAATTTTGCGGCCAAACTTGGTGAATGTGAAACAAGATTATCGAGTTTTTTATCTTTATCGATTACTTTATGTTCAAACATTATCGATGTTCTTATTAAGATAACTTTTCTTCGTTAAGCTATTTTGAGAATAATTCAATATAGAATTAAGGTAGAGTTAGAATCCGTCGTGGCGCACGGGCACGAGGGTGTGACTGTAATGACGGTGGTGGGTTCGATCTCTACTTGGGGATTCGATTATTGATCGATAAATATTTTCATTTCTTCGCTCTGGCACGGCGTTGAGTTCCATCACTCAATATGCAATGCCTCGAAAAACTCAGCGGAAATGGATAACGTCTTAACATTAAGTTCCCTCTGCCAATCCTGCTGTATGCGGGATGCAGCGTGAAAAAAAAAAGAATTAAAGTAGTAAATTCGCATCGGAGTAAGTATTCAGGCATAGCTACTTGTTATGCACAAAATCTTTAGAAACTTAATGGAGTCTCATTCTTATTCCGAGTCAGATCTGTAGATGGACTTGAATAATGGATAGGAAATAATAATCACCACTTTTTTGGCATTTCGAAATATTTTACTAGGAATTTTAAATAATAAGATGACGTCTCTCATATTTAATTTTCTAAATAAAAAGGTTAAATTTACATCAATACTCTTGATCTTATGATTAATTATTTAAGTATTTTGTATTTGCAAATTAAGTTTATACAGAAAAAAATATTGGTACAGTTTATTTTGAGTCTATAATCTCAAAATTAGGTAATTAAAAAATGATTTTTTATAAACATTGTTGTCAAAATGAATTATAAATACTAATATACTGGTATAATTCATTGGTTGTACATTAATGTATGGTTGAATATGTAACACGTTCAATTTAAGTAAAATCTAATAGAATAAATTTTGTACCAAAATGTGTTATCAAAATTAAAATATATATAATTATAAAATAATTAAAATTTTTCATCTTATCGATTTAAAACAGTTGAATCAAGCTAACTTGTGAGTCCCGGCGGCCCTAATCCCGTTTAGGTGAGAACGTCCCTATGCGTGCCAGTAAGTATGAGAAAAGAAAACTTGTATTTTTTAAACTTTAGTCTCCGCTTAGATGGGGCTGAGAAAGTTACAATTGTATTCCCCCTTCACCCCTTTCAATATGTGACCCGCTTACGTATTGGAGAGGTGGAGTTCTCTCTCATATGTCGTGTGCCACCCATCGTAAGACACGTCGAATGCCCAACTTAAACAAAACACAATTTAGCGCAACGAAGAAAGTGGGCCTTTATTTTATTTGGGATCATTATTTAATCTTTTACTTTGAACGTTTTGTTTGATTTAACTAGATTTTTTTTTTTATTATGTTTTTTTTGTACCAAATGAAAAAAAACGCCAAGCATAAATGTATTCATAATATTTATTATAGAATTATAATAGAAGTTATGTTTATAATTTAAATATATTATGTTTATAGTTATAGTTTATAAATAAAAAAACGGAGAAGCGCAAGTCAGGTTCGCCCATCGATGGTTTCGTACAAAAATTGGAAGTTTCGAGCTTTTTTTCAATTCAAGCTTAGCTTAGCCACACACTTTCACGTGATACCTCACCTCGACATCGATTCTCAACATCTCCAAGAGTTCCTGAGTTATTTTTTTTGACAAACAGACAGATAGCCAGACAGACAAATAGACAGACGGACGGACGGATAACAAAGTGATCTTATAAGGGTTCTTTTTTTCCTTAAAAGGTACGGAACCCTAAAAATAAAAAATATATATTTTTATACAAAATATAGTCTATAGCTTTTTATTTTAACGTTATTTTTATTAGGACAATAGAACACAATTACACATAGATACACGTAAATAACAAAAATAAAAATTATAATGATATTAGATAATAGGAAATATAAGTTACAATCTAAAATAGTCTTTCACGTTCCTCGCGATACTATGAAAATAATAAGAAATAAAAATATTTTAAAGGAGATATTCGCATGTAGGCGAAGTCCAGCCGTTCAGTATTCAGAGCGTAGTCGTCATTAGCCGACCCAGACGTTAGATACCCAAGAAGCAGTTCGATTGTGCCCACCCCAGTCCAACTGAATAATGATTAAATTGCATACGGCTCAATTGACAGCTGTAGGTATCCCATTTACTAAATTACTACTAATATTAATAGTAGGTAGTTTTTAATAATAGGTAGTATATGATATATTGTATGTTTACAAATGCATTGTTGTTCTTGTGTATATAGAAGAGCTTAGTAAGCAAAAAGATTAAAAAAAAAATTAAGGATTGAAAAACCAAAACGTCTGATGCATTTAACTTCCGCCATTGTTTTACGATATTCCGAAATTTAAATACAGAAACCATTTTGTGTTCAAATGAGTTTTCGGAATAGCCAATTAGTTGTTAGCGCCCGGCCGCCCTCGTTCGCTTTCATTAGGCTATATAGTTTCCCAAATATCTGGACCCCTTAAAGATATATCTTTTGCTTTCTTCCCACTTTCTTTCGAGACCGCCGCTCGAAACGTTAACAAACGTGTTAAAATTTTAGTGTTGTTTTGTGGTTGCTAATAACTGATGGAAGTCCAAAATCTTATTTTATATTAGGTAGACCATTACCCATAGTACCGTTCTAGACCATAAAACATATAAGATTTTTATTAATTTCAATAGATAGTTTTCTGCTATGGAGATAATACAGTTTTTTCTCTATACAGCGTTCACGGGCGTACCTACCTATTAAATTATTTATATTTAATCATTCATCCAACATACTGTCTCATATAAATTTAATAAAATAAATGAAACAAGATAAATCAAAAATAAATGAGAAGGTCAATCAAAACCAGCCAAATTAAAATATTTATCCCAAAGCGGAAAACGAGAAGCAACTCTTTAGAATATGCAATTCCTTTCTTATTTCATAACACAATCTCCCCGGCTCCTTATCTCGCTGCGAACATATCTCGCCCCCGCTCTCGACGAAAATCATCCAATATAAAATCGGTTTAATTTGCGCTTTTCGCACTCAATGGGATGGAATAATATCAGGCAATTTGGTTACCGCGCGCATAAATATGGCGGGCCGCGCTGTAATTGTAACGCGGGCTATTCGCGCCTCGTAACGACTGGAGAGAGGAAACTTCGCCAATTTCTAAGTAGGATGGCCGGGCAGAGGGCTGGCGTTGTCCTCTCATCTCTTCATTGCTCCAGCCTTGCGCTTTATGACTCGAACGTCCTACATTCATCCATCTAATTCGGGATGAACTTTTCAAGTCTCGTCGAAATAGTACAGGAGTCTTTATGAGAATTTTAGAAACAAGTATACGCTTTTAAGTTTATGCGAAACTTTTGTATAATTATTATTTATTCAACCGTACCGTATAAGTCATGATTTTTTTATCAGCTTCACTCTGTATCCCGTACACAGCAGGGTAGGCAGAGGGAACCTAGTGGTAAGACACTCTGTTCCCCACTTTCCACCAATTTCTGGAGGCATTGCGTGTTGAGTGGTGGAACTCAACGCCGCGCTTTCCTCTCGACATTATATATAAATATTTCATCTTCTCGAGTAGGAATCGAACCCACATCCAGTCAATTTACAGGCACACTTTGTGCTCCTGCGCCACGACTAGCCTCATATAAAATATTTTATTTAATGTTAATATTATTTATGAAAAACATCGTATTTTGTACGTTAAAGTCAATGAAAAACTCTCATTTAAAATGAATGTGAAATGTTAAAATGAACTGTATGGTCAATAAAAACCAGACACCCTGTGGACTTCCAAGCTGCGAGCTCAAACAATAACCAACTAGGTGACCACAAAGTTCGTCTCATATACGAATTTATGTGAAACTGTAATATATTAACTTTAAACAAAATAAAGAGTTGTAAATATGCGATTATACGCTTACAAATTACAAATGTAAATTACATTACGGCATTTTAATGAGGTTAATTGCAACATTTGCTTAATAAACAAGAATATTAGAAAAACAAATACTAGTTCCTATTACAACGCTAAAGCTAAACTGTTTAATATTATTTTTCGGTACATTCCTACGTGGCCACTCCTTGACGTGTTTAGAACCCCACAGCCCTGCTCGAGCAACCATTGTCGAATAGCGTCTTTAGTCCCGCACAAAAGTAATTACGCGCAACTCTTCTCCACTCCTTTGCTCAGCGTAATAGAATAACGAAATGTCATTTTCTTTTACCCTGACCCTTCTGCGGTTCATGCGGAGAATGTTAAATTCGTGAAATTAGAATGAATAAACCGTGTTGTAATTAAAACCGGGTGCTGCGAAGCAGTGTCCGCCCATCCTTCTTGGTTGGCCTACGAATTAAACACCGAATTGCTTTGGTAATTCGATATAAATATTCGCGGAAGATCTCGGTTTAATCTAAATCACCTTTACTGTCCCGATGTTCCGGATTTGAAAGTCTAATTTTGTAACGTTTATTTTATTACGAACAATAAGAAAATAATGATTAAAAATGTCAAAATGTGTACTGACATTAAGTTGTGTCGATGGTGATTTTCTATATATAGTAAATAGACTTAAGTGCGGTCAGTTTCGCAGTAGTTCGCATGGAACAAAACTCTTAATAGGTTGTTAAACGCATGAAAACCGGCTTGTGTCCGAGTTGAGCATTGCCGGCGACAATCAGCGCAACAGTTAACTAGCAGTCGGCCACTTCCGGAGCAAGCTCTCAAACTCGAGCAAACACCGCTCAATTGCTTTAGAGATGCATGTTGTAAAATATCGATAGATTTTGCTATTATGAATTAAATCACGCTGTATCCCGCATACAGCGGGGTAGACAGAGGCAAGTTAGTGTTAAGACACTCCGTTCTCCACTTACAAATTGACGATCGTTAATGCATATTATTACTGTACTGTATGTTAATTTAGTGACCCGAACGCGGTTTCGCCCGATTTAGCTTATTGTTATATTATAGACAAATTATACAAAATATTTATATAAATTGTAGCCTATGTTATTTTGCTTTATAAGCTAGTCATTTTTGTATGAAAATAGGACAAGCATCCATTCTCGCCAATGTTCACATAGTAGAAGGACGTCTCACAGTTGTTACTTTAGTTCATGTTTCAAGCTACCATTAATATTTAAATGTCTTATAAATGTGTATAAAATAATATATTACCGTTACTTTCGCAAAACAAAAATTCTTACGTATTTTTTTTCTATTATGGTTCGTAGTAACAAATCTGGATGGTTCCGCTTACTAAGCTAAAAAGCTTTAGTTTGTGTCTTGAAGAACAGACAAAAAAATTGACTCCACTGACATTTTAAACATTCGGGTTCCAAATAAAACCGTTATGTATAGAAAATGAATTAGATTTAAAAAAGTGAGGGCTTATGAAGTTTTTTGTGTAGTTATAATTAAGGAATAATAACCGTATTAAGATTTTAGATTAAGATGTCTACTTCCACGTCTTGCATTTTCGTAAATATAAATAATTTTAAATAAAAATTGATATAAGATATATTTAAACTTATACATTTTTCCTAAATAAATTATTAAATTACGTTTATTCAAACTGAAATTTGGAGAATGAATGAAGTAAATGGCTTCATAAAAATACTTGTTTATAAATGATAAAATAAAAACTTTTCTAATTTACGCTTGCCTTTACATTATTCACATTTAAAATATATGACGAAATATAGTTTGCTGTTTATATAGAATAATTATACAAATACAGTCTAGGTAAGGCTCTATCTTAATTATACAAAGCGCCTTGTGGGAGATATTTAATTTCCCGCCTCACCGTAAGAGCATTTGAAACTTTAGTTAACTGAACAAGGAAATATGTTTATGTAATAAATGATCGTACGAATTAGGGAAGCTCAGCTTTATATACTAATATATATATACAGATATTCATAAATAAAAAACAACAGGCCGTTGGTGGCACAGAGGCATAAGTGGGTGGGTGGGCTGTAAACGCGATTGGTTGTGGGTTCAATACATACTCGAGAAATATTTTTTATATTTATTTCTTCGCTCTGGTGTCAAGGCAAAGTCGTATCGGTGTTGAGTCCGCCACTCAACATACAATGCATCTAGAATGCGGCGGAAAATGGAGAACCGTATGTGCTAACACTAGAGGGAACCTAGGTTCCCTCTGCTTAACCTCCTAAGTACTGGATACCATGTAAAAATGAAAAAATAAACATAAGATTTCTTTTCGGTACAATATATTTAAGCATACGAATTACTACGAGTGCGGTAATAACGTACTTATATGTATATATGAAAGTAGGGGTTGGTTTTATGTTTCTCTTAGATCTCTCCCACAATAAAGAAATCCAAAAGCGAAGCCCAATATCAACTTGTAATTTTTATTACTTTCACGCTCTATCGTGATAAATAATAGAAAAACAAATAAGTGTCAAGACACTAAGATGATTGAATGCAACACCTCGCTTTGCCTTCGCCTCGCAGACGAAGAAATGAAAATTTATTCCCTGGAGGGTGTAGTGAATCCACAACATCACATTAATAGTTTAACGTTGTGATAGAGTCACCACGATGATCTCAATGATTTTACAATAATATGTTTTTACATTTCATATCAATTTGCGAATTAATATTTAAACTTTAGAAAAAAGTTAACGTTGTCTGTTCGAAGAGAATTTCTCTATTTTAGTCATAGTCATAGTTACTAGCCTGTTCGTCGAAACCGTATGTCAGTCAGTCACTGTTTACAAATTTATTAAACAGATGGATTGTAGACTAAGCACATTAGGAATTAATCTTGCGTCTACCTATAGATTGACGTAGCCGGGTTCAATAACCCCTTGGCTCCGAGGACTCGTAGTGGTATGTATGCCACTACACTAAATATCGTTGTATTGATGAAATAAAGGATACATGTGCTAGTTGCGTTCTGTTCTGAAATTTTCTTGCACTGTAAATCAATATATTCTGAAAATGTAATTATATGACATTTGCGTTTAAATATATAGCAAATAATTCCTTTTATATACAATTCCAAATGTTAAAAGTTTCATGAAATATATTACAAGTGAAGATTGAAGTATTCCATTCTATTCAAATGCAATCTAACATACAGCCAGTGTCCAAACATAAGGAAGTTCCCATAATGCAAAATAAGTTGCAAAATTGAGTTGCCGGGAAGCGGCTGCCGTGTGAACTACCGTCTAAACTACATTTTCGAACTTACTAACCCGGGCAATCGAAAAATAGAAAGTTAGTCCCAGTCTAGCACCGAGACTAACTGTATAACTGGCATTCTTCAAGAACTTGGGTGTGAGCCGCGCCAGGAATTTATTTGGTTTATACACAACCGCCAGATTAACCGTAGTAAATGTAGAGTTAGAAAACCTAGTGGTAGTTCTCTACTACTTCCTTTACAATAAAATGTATTGTTATCATTATATATTGTTTAATGTAGAAAAAAATATAAGGTACATACGCTTAGGCAACTTTATTTTTTTATTTATATAAAAATATTTCTGTGGTCTACGAATAGAGGGCCTAAGCATCTATCCAATTCTGAAAATTGAATAAGGCTAGCTTTATGATAATATGTTAAAATGTGATTTAATTATAATTATATTGATCTGAATGTTATTGCTAACTTGCTCAAAAATTTATTTTATTTTGTTGGTATTTCCGACATTTATAGACTGATAGTTTTTGATGACGTCCTCTACCCGTAGGCAACCGTAGTTCCTATTATAATGTGCATAAAATAGTACTTAAATTTCGTTAAATTATAAAGCTCACTTTTTTAATACAGTCTTGGGTATAAAATTAGTAATTACGTTATCCCCTACCAGACCTCTAAACCCGAATACGAACTAGCGCTTTCTAATATAAGCTAGCAAAGATGTATCTTTACATCTTTACAATCGTTGTACAAGAATGATTATTAAATTTATATTATTAATTTTAATTCACTAATGTGAAGAAAATCAATCTTTGCTCCTTATATATTCGTAGGCGCTTATAGCTAGGATGATTTAGGGATATCTGACAGGGTATTAAAACCATTCTAAGTGTCTGGCAATGGATAATGACATTTCTAATATTATTTGCAAGAAAATATATAAAATATTGAGCTTTACAAAATTAACAAAATTTTGACACTATTTAAAATACCTTATTTACCTAATAACTTCCAAAGTTACCATCATCCAAATTTCATATTCCCTCATAGTACTTACCGGTATGCGCTGAGAAACTTTCAGGTTTTATAACATAACGCAGATCTGGCTTGCTTTGGCTCTTAACCCATATCTTAATTATTACATTTAAAAAACTTATTAAAAAAAACTTTTACAAAATGCTACATGTATAATTAATAACATAAATGATAAATATAATTAAATTCTACCAAAATGTAATCTCTCGAGTTTTCTATTGTTAGTTAAAGCTGCACAGTAAACACCACAAACAAACTCGAAGTCAAAGTAATTATAATGTTTGATTCTGGTCAAATAACGGCCACAGTCTAAAACAATTAGAGTTAATTGCTACTAACACTTGATTGTAACATGAAGCTTTCAATACAACATTAATTTGCAGTTTACAGTTTACTCTGTATCTTTTAAAGCCTACTACGAAGTGCCTCTTAACGTGGCAGAAAATAAGCTTACCTTCCACCGGTTATCTACTGCCGCAACGTAGTTTAAACCTAAAAGTTTAATTTTGAGTCATTTTATAAGTCATAATATTATGTTACGATTATTTAAGGTCAGTCGTGGCGCAGGGACACAAGCAAGCATCTGTAGACGCGATTGGTTGTGAGTTCAACTAACACTAGAGGAGATGAAATATTTTACATTTTCATTTCCTTACCGAAGCAACGGCGGAACTCAACGCCGCGCTTTGCCTCGAAACCAGAGCGATGATTTTCATTTCGAAAATATAAATATAAATACATATTTCATTTCCTCGAGTGGGGTTCGATCCCACAATCAGTCGATTTTACACTCACACAATGTGCCTCTGCGCCACGACTGGCCTCGTTTTAATTTATAGTAATATAAATACAGGTTATATATAGACTATAAGATAAAACAGTATCATCTTCAGTATTTCTATTTTAGCTATTATTCTATTCATTACAGCATAAATAGCTAAATAGCTAGCTAGCTTATTAATCTATCATAAGCCGCATCACGTTAACAGTGGAAATCCAGTCTTAAGCTACACCAAAGCAACGTAAACAGGTAGATTCCATCCAGACGGTCCACACGCCCGAGGTCATTCAAGTTTCATTACCAATAGCTCCGACCTCATAACTTATTCAGTTAGGGGCAGGTAACGCGTTTTCGCGTTTTAACATTCAATTTGCTACCCGAAGAAGCGTTATGGCGATGTAAACATCGAGACTACAAATGATCTCGCTCCCACTTCCAATTATTTTCAATTGATTCTAATTATTTTGGGGAATGGAATATTGATGCACTGGTTTTGGTTGAGATAGTCGTCGTAATATATATTTTTAATATTGACGTTAAAAGTTGGCGTGTGATTGCAAGCGCGATAGGTTGTGGGTTTGATTCCCACTCAAAGAAATGGGATATTTAATATTTTCATTTCTTCGCTCTGGTGTCGATGCAAAACGTGGCGCTGAGATCCGCCACCAGGATTCTGTGGATAGTAGGGAGCGGAGTATCATAACACTAGGCGCCGTCTGTCCACTCTTCTACACGCGAGATACAGTGTGAAGCTGAAAAAAAAGTTCTAATTAATATATCTAAGTATGTAGACATCCACGAGTCATTACTCTGAGCCGTGTTATAACGTATGTAACGACACCTAAACAAACGCGTAACTCACGTGACGAGCTCCACCCACTCCCGGCCCACAGCGCTCAGGTAATAAAACCAAGAAAGTAGTTTTAAGTAAGCCCGCGACAACCATTGCAGCCCCTTATTACCCGCAACAAAACCCTCCTTATTACACGAGACAAACAAGTTATTCGTTTCAAATTGAAAACTTTCCACCCCACTAGCCATACCGGGGCTGTGGCCCATAAATTCCCGCCAATTTTGTTTTATTTCGCCATGCCGGCACGGTAATAAAAGTAAGCTGGACGTGAGACAAAGCCTCGAGCTGGGATTACGCGGCCATCGCAATGGATCGCTGCAGCTCGTGATATGGTGTCTAAACACCGGTATGTGACTAACTGGACTCGTAATTTACTTTGCACATTAACAGAACTGTTGGAATTGGAAAGCCTATTGTGGTTATTTTGCAATATTTGCACGTATTTAGCTGTATGAAAGCACAATAACATCGAAATTCGCTATATACATATATACATACTTAGTATGTTTGATATAAATGAAAGTTCAGCATGGGCGGTAAGAAAACCGGTCAAGTTCAAACTAGTCTTGCCCATCGAGGGTTCTGTACCAATTTAATGATTGTATGTCAATGAGAATCTGACAAAAACTGAAAAGCGCTATTCGGTTCCGCACAAAAATTAGAAGTCTCGAGTTTTTTCTGAAATTTAAGCTTAGCTTAACCAAAACTCTTTAATATATTGTATATATCTCACTTGAACTAGCGGTGTTAATACCAAATTCTGCCAATTTTAAGGCTATTATTTTTAGGATTCAACCATAAATGTATAGTTTTTTGATTTTGTCTTGAACTAGTAATACCTATAGATGCTAGCTGCCAATTTTTTTAATTATGGGGCCGTAGATCTGAGTGTATGGTTTAAATTTTAACTCGATATCTCCAAGGGATCCTGAGATAAAGGCTCTTGACAAACAGACAGATGGACAACAAAGCGATCTTATAAAGGTTTTTTTATCCTTAAAATTTACAAAACTCTAAAAATTGTTTTTTTTTACTATGCGGTGAGTTTTATATAAAATGCAGGAAATCGATGGATAAACGCTCGTATCTTTTGATTACGATAATTTAGAAGCTTCATTTTTTGTGCTCAAAAGGATCGTAGACCTGAAAATTTGAAATTAATTTCAGCTTGATACATCCACACGATCTTGAAATGGTCTTGTCAGAAGGATAGATACACAGGCAGACAGACAACAAAGTGATCCTATAAGTTTTCCGTTTTTGTGTTAAACGAGATGAGATACGGATCCCTATTTCCTTTATTCCAGGCGTTGTTACTTATTCAGCAAGAATCTTAAAGAATGTTTATTATTATTTACATAAAAATAGCATTATTGATGAAAACTGTAACACGATCTATACATTTCATTGTTGGCAATTGCGCAAAGGAGGCCGCATGTGTGATCTTCGCTGCAGACTCATTGTTCCACTGTTTCCTATACGAAACGTGTTGTGTAAGCACAAGTGTACCGTTTCGTTAAAGTAAATAGAGCCGTTCGTTTATTTTAAACAGTCTCTTTGTTTTAGTGTTTGCCAATTAGACAATAAGATTGGAAAGATTTTTAGCTGGTTTAGCTATAGCTGGCAAAAATAACACGTTCTTTTAAGGAATTACCGTTTGTTTACTTCCGTTTTGTAATGGAATTTGATTTTTTGTAGTATTTTACTTTTTTTTCAGTGGAAAACGTTAGAGGTGGCTTTTCGCGTGCCTTGTAGAAGTAAGTTAGATATTTTACCATAAACAAAATTGAATACATAATTATATGAATACTTAAAAATTGTTGTCTTCGTACGTTGTCATGTATGCCTTGAATAAAAGACTATATCATAACTATGTTATTTTCCTTGAGATGTATGAAAATTGCACTTACTTTATTTCGACCATATTATATGCCACATTTTTTTTCTCAATCTGGTTAATAGAAATGTCCGTTTTGCTTAAACGTCCACAGTAAACAGTCGTCCTTGCGGTATACTTTCATTTTTACTTATGATTGGTTATGATTGGTATTAGGAAAGAATATGTTGCAGAATAATTCACCTGGGCCGAATCACAAAATAGTACTAGGTACTTATTATTTGTTTTATGTTAAGAGCTAAGATGTTTCCGATTACTTTACAGACACAGACCTGTGTAAGGTGTCAATTACTTTAATTGACAAAAATAAAGAAGAAATGTTAAATTTAATCTCTTAGGCTCAGATACTTTTAAATAATAATAACAAAAACTACAAGCGTTTGACTGTAAACGTCAAAGGCCGTGGGTTCGATTCCCATTCGGTGTAATGAAATATTTAATATTTTCATTTTCTGGTTCTGGTAACGAAGCAAAGGGCGTTGAGCTCCGCCACCTAACACGCAATGCCTCCAGACCGACTGAACAGTATCTTAACATTAGGTTTCCTCTGCACAAATTGGCACAAATGGTACACACACTACCATACATTTGACAATATTTACACTTTTATGTTTATAAAGTGGCATACACGTTGCTATGGCAACGCCGACGCGTATTATTATCTGCGTCAATATATTCTGTAGTAACATTAATTACTAGATAATTTAAAATCTAAATTTTACGTGATAACATTACAACTTCGTTCAAATATTACTTAAACAAATCTAAATTTAACGTGATTACATTACAATTTCGTTGAAAGTGGTTCAAAATGACCATACAAAATATAAAGTAAACAAAGGGAACATATTCGGGTAACAATATAAAATAACACTTTCTTAGGGTAAAACAATGCCAGGTTTACAGACGGGGCCGACGGGCAACACTCGCCGTGTCCAACGGTTATGATCCGTCGTTTGAGCATCACGCCAAATTTGGTCTGCTCATAAAAATAAAACAAAACAGAATGTTAAAAATACACTGGAGTGTAGGTATTCTGTATGAAATACGTCGTAAAACTAAGCGAAATATAGAAGTTTAATTTGGAACTTTATATGTTGAGGCTATCTCAAGGTAGTGGGGTAAAATTTGAGTGCAACAGCAATGATAGCGGCTTCGATCCTCAGTGATAAACTAATACAGATTCAACTGTCCGCAACTCAATACGCAGTGTCTCGAATTCGAGTGGATAGAGTAGAAAACGGAGAGCCTTAACACTCTCTCTGCCCGCCTGCTATAAATGGGACTAAGTATGAAGCTAACAATATATAATTGATTTTCATCGTTTATTTATATAAAATAATTATAACACACACAAAATCCTCGTGCAATAATTTCTTATAATATCATAACTAAAACATTTTCAAACTACTAAAATCTCTACTTTACGTTATTATGAATAATGAGTAGACTACAACATAATTCAACTAAACTTACCTGCAGCGTGCAGCTAATGTATTTACTAACTTAGCATTGTATTTGCAAATGTAAACGGGACAAATTTTATATTTTATTGGTATATAATCATATTAATTTGAAATACGAGTTTATTGAGATTTATTGGATAATTTAGAAATTTGTTCAAATTTAAAAAACTAAGATATATTCTAAGTAAGTATTTTTCTTTCCTAAGTGTGGAAGTGTTAAACTTTAAAAATGTTAAAAACTAAGGTATATTTTCACGGTTCAGTCTATATATGTATTTTTTTATAAGTTGTGATGAATATATAAAATAAAATAAAAAATGTAAAGAATAACTATTTTATAGAGATAGGAGCTTGATTTTTTCTGTGCTCTAAGGGATCGTACATTTGATGTTAAATTTAGCTTGATACTTACACGCGATTTCTAAATGGTATTGACAGACAGACTAACGGACAACAAGGTGATCTCATAAGATACGGAACCCTAAAAAATATTTAGATCAATAATGTTTTCTTCTTTTTTTGCTTTACACTGTATCTTGTATAGTGCAGGGTAGAATAGAGGGAACCTAGTGTTAAAATGCTCAAACTCAAGGGGGTGTTAAGTAGCGTAACTTAGCACCGCACTCTGGTGTTGTCACTGGAACGAGGCGATAACAATAACTAATTACTCTGTAAACATGCAATAAAATCTATTATATCCCATACTATAATAAATGAAAGCTCACACAAATAGTCGGCAAAAGGTAATAAATGTCATAAAAGCTCTAATTAACTTGTATCGTATCACCTTTATACACCTTTTATCTCAATAAAAACTGGAAATGGATAGGTAAGGCCAAAACAATAAACTCGCAAACGTAATGTGCGACAAGAAAGAGCGTAGAAGCCAATTAATTTTTGCTGAGACTACGGTTTATGTTTTCCCGGATAAATAAGGAGATTTAGCAACGGCGCCCGGGGCCGCCTCATAAAATGGCTAGCTCGTAACCGGCTCTGACCGAGACATTTACTAACGTTTCACGATGTTTCAAAACTCGAAAACCGAAAGCAAACAAAACTTATAACAGGATTATTACGGAATTCATTTTGTTCCCATTTATATTATTATTCGTTCCTCTATGGTGATTGGACAATATTATTGATGTTTTCGATTTGTGGATTTATCAGGCTTTTATTTCATTTTTGTGATGGCTTTAGATTTTGATAAAGTATTGTTATGTCACTTGAAAATAGATGCAAGGATTTAAAAATAGAGGTCAGTCGTGGCGCAGAGGCACGAAATGTGACTGTAAAATTGACTGGTTGTGGGTTCGATCCCCACTCGAGGAAGTGAAATATTTATTTTCATTCACATTTTCATTTCTTGGCCACTCAACACGCAATGCCTCTAGAACTCGGCGGAAAGTGGTGAACGGAGTGTCTTAACACTAAGTTCCCTCTGCCTACCCTGGTGCTGATTTAATTTGATTTAAGAATTTTTAAAATATAACATAACTATTTTCATTGTATAACGGAGTCATCCGAGGTATTTGATAGCTGTCTTAATGCATCTATATAAAGCTGCAGTGCAAATGTAAAAGTAATTCCGTTGCATTTTATTTTTATAGCCAAGGTAGAGCGGCCGGGCGATGACTAAATAATGACTGGGATAACGCAGTTTTATTGCCGCCTCCGTGTTGAGAATATATAAATGAATTCTCTAGGGTGTGTTAAAGATGCCGCCAAAGAACTCCTGTCGAAACAAGTCGGGCTCAGAGAAATGGCACCGTAAAGCTTCCCATCCGCTCTTGCGTCTTCGTCATTTTACGTCTTATACAATATTGCTAGTTAAAAAAAAGGGAAAAAATAAAATATTCAGTATACAATGTAGTTTTTATAAATTTTTCATTTGGAATTTTTAAAGCCACAATTTAATATGACATATCTATATGACATGAAATAAAAAAAAAGCTATATAATGTCTAATTAATAATATAAATAAGTAAGTAGAAATGTTTGAATTCATGCACGCTTGGTATTTGAAGTTGAAAGGAAGAGAATTTCCTGAGAGGAATCGGTCAGTTTAACCAACACGTAATATATAGACTCCTTATATATTCCTATAAATTTAATAATGATTTCAGTTCTGCCACTCAACACGCAATGCCTCCAGAATTCGGCAGAAAGGGGGGAACGGAGTGTCTTAACATTAGGTTCCCTCTGCCTACCCTGCTGTGTGCGGGATACAGCGTGAAACTAATTTAATTTATTTTAATTTTTTTATATATTCCTGTAAATATATAATTGTTATATTATTTAAAAATGTTGTGAAATATTATAGAATTATTATAACATTTCATATCGACCGCATTATTGTTTTAAAAATGTATTTCTGCTATCATGAGAATTCAATCAAAATATTAAGAATTGATTACTGTTTGAAGTAACTTATAAGAAACAAATTTAGTGTCAATAAAGAGAGGAGCTTTAACAGTAGACCTGAGTATTAGTGGATATTTAGAGGGGTCCCTTAAACTTATACTTGGTTCGCAATTTCCTAGCACTGCTCTGAGTTCCTCACATGTAATGCGATGAACCCGATACCCGTACAGTCAATCTTCTCTATAACACAAGATTATATAGGTACAAAGATTTTTTTGTATTTTATAAAATATTTATTATTATAATGTGACTCTCTATTCAATTATTACATTTCTTATTTCAAAATAGTCCTTTAAATATTAGAAGCTAGAAAAATTGCTTACTGACTTTGTCATAGATTGCTTCAGGGACCTAAAATTATCATGACGTTTTATTGCATAAAATACATATATATATATATATATATATATATATATATATATATATATATATATATATATATATAGCTGAGCGTAAATTAAGATCTAGCGGACCACAGGTTTAAATTCTGTATATTAAGATCGGGACTACATGATAGCCACACAGTTTTCACAGTTTAGGACTTCATCGAAACTTTCATTTTCAACCACACATGGCTGGATCGAACTTTATGACCCTATATAGTCTTGCTCAGAGGACTATGCTTGGTTACGAAACATGGTTAAGTTTACAGAAAATATGGCTGTCACTCGCTTATATCCAACTACACACCAAACGGCATACAAACTTTGTATACCTACCAACTATTACAGCAATTGAATTTTGTTCATCATCTCACTCCATTTTAATATATCTAAAATATTTAACAACGATTGCGGCAAAAATAAGTAAATACAATAAATATTCATATAAGAATAACAGTTATCAATTGAAATCTTACTGCATAATATTATTTAGATACTAGCGATTATTTATATACTTAATGTTATTTAGGTATATTTAGGGAAAATTGGTCGGTTAATTTAGTATGCTTATTTAGTACTCTTATGCACTAAATATATTTGCTTTTGATTGCACTAATGGAAGAAAAATTTTTGGTTATTTCATATCTATCTTGGGATGCGATTTTTCTGCTTAAATCCCGTTCCTTTGAGAATTTCCGGATAAAAGTACCTTATATGTTGTTCCACAATTGTCTCTTGAAGTAAAAGTCTCATAAAAATGGGTTCATTAGTTATGGAGATTAGTTCGAGCAAACAGATAGTCAGGCAAACGTTTGTTTATATTTAGTGTCTTGTAAATAACTATAAGCAGTTAAAAAAAATTAGTTGTGACTACAGATATATTTTAATTTTATTTTTATGGAAGATATAGACGCCAGTAGTTGCGCATCTTCTACACAGAGGTGACACGGAGGTTTCCAGTCACATTTTGCGACTGGTTGTTCGCTCAAGGAAATTAAATATCAATTTAAATTTGTATTTTAATTTCTTCAAACAAAAAATGTATTGTAAACGTAATTTAGCAGAAGTAATTTTGTTCTTAGCACCGAAATGACCAAGATTCAATTAATTTTAATAGATTAACACTACTGCTGAACCTTTACATTTTGCTTAGCGTAAATAATAGAATATTTTACTCCGGTTTCATTTGGGTTAGATATCCCGGATTCCGATGTTCCTTCTCAGGTTTACATTATTAAAATTTTAATTGTATCCCAGCGTTCCACTCCATAACCGTAAAGAGACCGACGAGCTCTTTTGATACACTATTAATGCAATTGTTCGAAAACAACGCGGGGCAATAAAATTTAGCCTTCAGGTAGAATATTCCGCTCCACTTCGCTCCCTCAGCTATAATTTTTCGCATTGCGGATTTTAACAAACATTTTACATTTTGTTATTTCTTTCGCAACAAATGATGTGGGCTTTGCCATACGTCGATTTAACGTTCACTTAATCTGTTAGAACGCTTAAAAATATTATATAAGCGTAAGTTGCTTAATTGAAATATAATTTTGTCACTTTCATAACTTACTCGAATATTATATATTTCAATGATGAGCTTGGCTGCCAGTTCTGTTCTTATGTTTTTATTAGTCTATTCAGTTACATATAGGTTTACCTACCATAATAGTCTTTTTACAAAGTATTATTTTATTTTTCAATCAATATAGATAAATTTTAAATTCAACATAATACTTTGTCATATTTTTTAACAATATCAAATGTGCCCAAAAATATTTGCGCATACATAGCAACAAAAAATGTTACTTCGCTGGACTGCAGATGCTTTCCGTATACTTTACAAATAAGAAAGCTGTTTAAAATACACTACAGTAAATAAGGACAGGAAAATGTTCCAGCAAAAGAGTAGAACTCTATTCAAGTGCCATCGACAGGTAAAACGTGAGATTCCAGCAGCTGAGCCTAAAATACAAATGGCAAAAGTACTCGGGCGTCATCGCTTGCTATCGACGTAGAACTATTTCTCTTATTGGATACACGAGAAAATTTTTCACTGAACAGATTTTTTATCTGGAATTTTTATTGCAAACTGTAGGAAACTGGCATTGGCGATTAACACTAGGCAAGAAGCTCTGTAGTTAAATAAAAAGAAACGTATATTTCACATTTTATTTATCAAATATAAAATCTTTAGATGCATACATCTCCATTAGACTAACAGATGTATATTTTAGTAGCTAATATTACAATCAATATTTACAAAACATTAACAATAATAACAATATGATCAATAAAATAATGACTGAAGTTACACTAAAACATAAAACTAATTACATACTTTATCACATTCTTAGAAATATCGTAGCTACAACTATTGTGATATATTACTTAAATCCTCAGCAACTACTGTTTACTAGAAATAATATAGTTTTTCTTTGGAATTATATATAGAATAATATTTGGGTACAAAAACATATAACCTTTTGTAAAATTTTCCTAACTTTTCATAAATAAATTAAACCTTATCACAATTTTGTAACTCAAACGAAAGTTTTAATTATCTATTCGTGTTCTTGTCATCTCAGAAATGCTGTTTTGTTAGATTTAAAAAAAACCGATATAATGTAATCAGTTAATGCATAAATAAAGTATTAGAAGATAATTTAAAAATAATTAAGCAAATGATCAATATAAATTAAATGCAATGTTAAAATCAACGCTTCGGTGCCAATAATAATAATATTATATGTATTTGTTCAATATTGCTTTATCCCGATAACAAATATCCTACGTTTTAACATCATTCACAGTACCACGTTGTTCTTCTAACCTTTTTGTCTCCCGATCTTCGAACTTCACCTGGAACACCACGCAGGGAGTTATCTGAAAAGACGACATAAAACAAGTTATCGACATGTTAATATATAAATAGTCTATCGATGAAATTAAATGCGAATCGTTGATATAACGATACCAATTAAATGTTTCAACATCATGACATCTACGTGACTATTGTAGATTGACAGTTATTCGCAATCACGATTTTACAAAATGGGGTTCGCTCCAATAAATAAAGCGTTGTTTATCCATTAATTTTGTTAAGTGCCGACACAACTTTATTAAATAGTGGGGAACGGAGTGTCTTACACTAAGTTCCCTCTGCTGCTGTGTGCGGGATACAGCGTGAAGCTGTTTTAAATAGTAATTAATTTATATAATTAAAATAGGGAAAGGCATAGTAATGTAGCATAAAGTAAACAATACACAAATGATATATGAAGTACCACTAGATCCCACTAAGCAAAAGCATTCCATTCCAAATAAGCAATACAAAAAAATAGCTGAAAACCAATCTAAGGCAGTGTTAAAGTAACTTGAAAAATTCTATGTTATAGAATTAATTCAAGATAGTTTCCTCTACCAAGCAAGAGAGCTAGATAAATTTTAAATGCAAATAAGCATTATATGAAAGACTGAAGTACTGGTTTAGAAGGAATTTTAACTACACAGCCCTCTCAACTTTACAAAGTAGTTTCACAATTTTCAAACAGTCCCATTTATCAATACCGCTTTTGGATGCAACTCTGTCCTATGAAGAGTAGGAAATGCAGCAATAAAAAACCCAAATTAACAAATCTGGAAGAGTGCCTAAAAGTACTGACCTACAAAACAACTCATGGGTGCAACTCCACGAAAACGAAACCATCTAATATACCTGGGGGAAAGATATTTAAATTATTTTTACAAAATCTATCTTATGCTATATCTTTCGCAACGAAATGAATCAAATTAAAAAATATACAAAACTATCAAAATAGCGCCAAATTTTACTTTTGTTACTTAAGACACAAATTAAAAATAAAATAAAGTCGGTAAGTTCTTAAAATAGCTTAGTATGATAGTAAAGGAACTAACATTAAGATCTACGTAATTAAAATGTGCGAAAAAAGAGTGACCGGAACATTATTTACGAAAATAATTTTCAAGACAGAAAAATACAAGGCAAGAATTTTCTCCTCAAGTTACCCATGCATTGAATAACTATGGATTTTTATGAAAATGTATGGCTTGGTGTTGATGCGTAGTGTTTGCTGGCTGCACACGCATTTAAGCAAAAAGAGCATTTCTTAGCCCATATTCATGTATGGAAGTAATTCGAAGCAAAACGGATATTACATCACCCCTTTTATCGTAATGACTTTAACTGAAGTGCAATTAATCATGTATAAGTATAACTCACATTTATCGTCATTCCGATCGGCTTCTGTAGAGTCTTGACTGTCCATGGAGACCATTGATATTCTTTTTTTACGCTGTTGCAGTAACAATTCTGAAATAAAGAAAATTAAAACATTAAAAGAAAAAAAAATGGAAAATTCAAAATAAATAATTTAATTTCTTATATTATGTATTTTTTTTTATCTTTTCTTTTGATCTTCGTTTTTTCATACAAATAAGTGTGAAGTGATTTTTCTACTAGAATGTTAATATAATGAAGATATATATATTTTTTTACTTGTACAATATTTTAAAATGATTGTGGGATTTACCTAAAGATATTGTGAAGCCGCACCTGAATAGAAAACCCCGATAAAAACAAAAGATAAGGCGATACGGTGCTCAGTAATCTACAATTTATATTGAATTGCCAAATAGCGTTTATAAGTCTTTTTTTTTATCAAGCATGTATTTTTTAAGTAATTTCATCTTACAATATCGAAAGAATTAACTAGGCCCGTTGTGGCGCAGAGGCACAAGAGTGTGACTAAAAACGCGATAGGTTGTGGTTTTAAATCCCACTCGAGATATATCTACATTTCTGGTTACAAACGGACTACAGCGTTATACAGAAAAAAATAGATTTATCAATTATTATCTATAGTCTGTACGTATTATACTTATAACGATTTACGCGTATAACCGGAAAAAAATAATAATACCTATACATACGTGAAAAAATAAATAGCGTTAAGAGAAACAGGGCATGTTATCTCGGTTCAGAACGTTATCATTTGATTGAATCTTACTGCAACGATTTTAAGCACAAAATTAAATATATACTTATAATTTTATTTTGAGGGTATCGTGGCGCAGTGGTTAATGAATGTAAATGTAATGGCTGTAGGTTGGGTCCTCCCCAATCAGGGAGAGTCATCACGCATTGTCTCGAATACAGATTAAAAGTGGCAAACGTAGTGTTTTAACATAAGGTAACTAAGCGGAAAGCGAAGAAGGCCCCTTCTTCGCTTTCCTTTCTTTATGGGGAACAGTGTTATGACACTAGGTTCCCACGTTCCCTCAGCCTATCATGCTATATGCGGGATACAGTGTAAAGCTAAAAAGAATATTATTAACGTAAAATACGAAACATCCAACTACTAAGAGAAACTAATAAATAAAAAAAACTATCCTTTCTTTTAAAATTGTATTATTCATGTTAAAATGCTTACAAAATGAACTTCGATAGCATTAGTCATATTGGTTGTATAGAATTTAGTTTTGTTATTCACTCGAAATGCAATAGACTGGCCAAAGGCCGACCACTAGAGACGATCAAAGTCACTGTGTACATAGGATAAACTACTAACCTAGTACTGCAACTCTATCGCTTTATTACCATCTCTGGACCACATTATTATAGATGTGGGCTATTATACGCTAGAATGTACTACGTTAATTTATATGACAGCATTTGTATGAAAACATGGAGAAATTATATTGAAATAATCTGTTTCTTTTAGAGTTTTCTTTTATATTCTTTTTCATTGGATAGTCAAGACGAAAGGGTCGAAATAAAATTTTATTGATATCAATAGAAATTAATAAAAAGGGTTGTTTTTATTATCACTTAATACGAAAACCAAACCAGAATAAAAAACAATGGGAACGTAGGGTTTAGCTTTCTACTTTTTCCCATTTCCTTATATGAAAGTGTAAAATTCAAAATCGTACTTGACTGAAAATATAATTCACACACTTGAACAAAAATATATTAATAATGGATAACAATAGTATTGAACTACTCAATAATATAATAGGTCCTCGTAACTAAATTATCTATTGCGCGGTGACATTAGCTTCTGATAGCATTAATTTGCTATAATAGTATTATAGGATATGTTATTATTTATAGAATTTATATATAATAAAGAAGATGTTGACTTCTTTTTTTTTGTCAACATAACTTAGTTGTAACAAGCGTATAAGAATTTCAACGTAGCTTTATAAGAACGTATGGCTTAATGGTAAAAGGCTTTGGACGGTTCACAATAGGCGCGAATTCGAGTCACACAACCACTTTGATACATATACTAAAATATTTTTCTATATTTTATTTGATATATCACTTTAAAAATAAATCAAATATTTATTTAAATTTTATAAAACGATAGATATCAACAACTGGTGAATACTTAAGGATAATATAATATCTTCTATATTACCATACATATTCAAAAAAATATGTTTATTTTGCAGTGAAGTGATGTGAATCGAATTCTACAACTATTAAGCGTCAAAATATTTAGAAACTTCTTCTAAGAATTTATTGACTTACGGTAGTTTTGTTTAAATATTAAGATAATAACAGTGCAGTATGGTTTTGTAATGAATTGGTAATACCAAGCGCAATGTATGAATCATACAAACAACGATATATGTATATATAGCCACATACCTATATTTTACTTTAGACAAAAGCCTATTGTACACGGGGAAATAGCAATTGTCGCTTAGAATCGTATGTAACAAAGAAACGCGAAACGCTTGCACCAGTTTACGCTTATCGATAGAATCTGTTTGAAAAGTACTATTGTACGACCGTACGAGGACAAACTTAGTCGTAACGACGAATGCTTTCTTTTTCAATATAAGTTACATACTTTAAAAAGTATTTTAAATGTTGATTATGTAAAAAATGGTAATCGTACTTAGATTACCATTTTTAAATGGAACTGTTTAACTGGATTAATTACAGTGTCTACTGTACTACTGCAAAAAAACGAAACGTTGGGTTTCCGAAAATCTTCAATAAATATACAAGATTAATCTCTAGAAAAAGAAATACAAATTTAAATAAATGTTTCATTTCCTCGAGTGGGGATCTAACTCACAACCAGCCGCGTTTACAGTCATATTTTGGGCCCCAGCGCCAGGCCGTATAGAGGCCGTCTTGGTCCAATAGGTAAACGCGATGGTTGTGGGTTCGATTCCCACTCGAGGGAATGATCTTCATTTTCATTTCCTCGCGTTATCGCTCTACACGCAGGCTTTGAAAATTGGACAGATAGTGGGGAACGGAGTGCACGAACATTTCGCTAACTTCCAGCCTACTCAACTATGTAGAAAAAACGTGAAGCTGCCAAAAAAATCTACAATATCATGGAGTTATAAATCACTGAATAAACTCATGTCAATATCTCTATTGATATTCCAAAAATGTATAGATATTTAATTCAAATAACAAAAAAAATATTGACATATCTCTGTTTGTACATTTACGCAATGAAACAGATAGCTTTATTTAATTCGCAGTTTCACAAAAAACGATAGCGAGAGTGATTGATGAGAGCAAAAAATGCACTTCCTGACGTTCCCACAGAATGCACATGCAAGTCGGGAACCCAATAAAAAAGTCAGTCATCGACCCCGCGTGCGTCATACGACAAAAGGGCCTTGCATTTCTACCGTCACGTAGAAAGGAGAGAGCAGATGACGGCCAATTAAAAAGTTTATTCGTATTAACTATGCGAGCTCTCATCAGGATCGAGTGCCAGATGGACTTAACAAGTTTCTTTATGAGAGACTGGCTCCGACCAATAACAAATTCATTCATTCTGATAGCCGACACGTGTAAGAAAACATTTATGCTCCACTCGATTTATCTTATATATATGTATATATTTAATTTATGTTGACTGTCTGTTACTTAATATAATATAGTCGCTTTGTTTATGAATGTTTATCGAAGTTACGACATAAGTTATAATTAAAAATATTGAATATAGGTACGTGTCTGTTTGGAAAGTTAATGTTTATTACCAACAAAATGTTTATCTCCAACATGTATAGATACATATATTATTCGTGTTCCTAGAAATATTCTATTATACTATTTGCCTGTTTTTAGTTTTTTGGTCTTGTAAACCACTGTGAAATACTGCCCAGTCACTGCCCAGAACTGCCCAGATACTTAGGGGAAAAAAAATATTTTAATAGTTTTTATCAGCTCCACGCTGTATCCCGCACACAGCAGGGTAGACAGAGGGAACCTAGTATTAAGCCACTCCGTTCCCCACTTTCTGCCGGATTCTGGAGGCATTGCGTTTCGTCATAGTAGCAGAACTCAACGCCGCGCTTTTATATTAGGTAATTTATCATATATATTTATAAAATGTATATATTGCCAAGGTACTTTTTATCTTATATAACAAAATATGTATTGCCAAATGAGTAACTAGCACATAACGTACTCAATATGTATATTGACATAAACAATAACAAAATAGCCGCCGCGATCAACACATACATTGTACGCTACGCAACAATATTTATTTACAGGCATATCGAACCTGCGGCTACTTCGGTGATCCGTGAAATGGAGTTTAATTGGTTATAATTACTGAGCAAATTAATCATGTTTTGCGGCTTCGGAATGCAAACGTGAAATCTGGTGAGCGTGCGCCATGGTATCAGAAAAAAAGAATTCAGCATCACGCTGTATCCCGTAAACAGCAGGGTAGGCAGAGGAAATCTGGTGTTAAGGCACTCCGTTCCCCACTTTCCGCCGAATTCTAGAAGCATTGCGTTTTGGGTGGCGGCACTCAACGCCGCGCTTTTGCCTCGATACCAGAACGATGAAATAAAAATATACATTTAAATAAATATATCGTTTACTCGAACGGGGTTCAAACCCATAACTTTGTGCCCCTGCGCCACAACTGGCCAAGCTCCATGGTATCAAAAGTGGCATAATTCCATCGGACACGTGACACCGCCGTACAGTGTTCTATTCATCTCGCTGTTACTTAATCACTGTACGCTTAAATAAATACCCCCGGTCGTTCTGTTTATTTTAATCTGGGTTGTTGTTTTGTGTATATTTTATAATTAATTTATTTTTGTATAGCGTCTGTCTTTTAAATATGAATAATAATAAAAAATGCATAACCACTCGTATTCAATAAAATTAATAGATTATAGATTATTTATAGATAAGCGTTGCCGATCTTCCACTTTTCATTCTCAAAAAACATACCCGAACAAGAATAGATATATTTTGTTCTATTTTACGCAATTACCTATTTTCTATAAAAAACCTGACCATTACCTACTATTCGATTTCGTGAATGCAGGCGTGTGCAATGTTTGTCGTTTTGATGGATTAGTATCTGTGTGCGTCATTCTTAACAAATGGCGTTTTATTTTTGTCAGAATCTCTTTTGTTTTAATAGTATTAAGCTTTTATAGACAATAGACCAAATCATTCTGTATATTGGACGTAAAATTTTTATATTTCAAATTTTATATTTAAATAATATAAAAGAATACTAAGTCCAAAATAACGGTATTAATGCTTAAATGTTTCTTTTATATAATGTGGCCATTAAAAAGGAGATATTGAGATACAGATTTATATTGGACAAAATGGGACGCTAAACCCTACCACCACACACGGTAAATAAAGAAAAAATTATGCAAATATCCACTGTAAATCTACATTTCTATACCAATATTATAAAGCTGAGAAGTTTATTTGATTGAACGCTCAAATCTCAGTAACTCCTGTTTTGAATTAAAAATATATTTTTGTTTGAGATAATCCACTTATCAAGGATGGCTATAGGCTAAACATAAGGTTAAGCGTGCAGTGCGGTCAGCCACCACGGGCACTTAGAAACTGTCATATGCATCTTTTAGTCCATTTTTATACAAACGCAAAACTGGAAACGCAAAACGCAAACGCAAAACAAAACTTTTTTTAGGTTCTCGCTCCTCCGCTCCCCATTTTCCGCCAATGCTAGAAGCATTGCGTGTTGAGTAGCGGAACTCAACGCCGCGCTTTGCTTGGACACCAAAGCAAAGAAATAAAAATATTAAATATTTCATTTCCTCGAGTGGGAATCGAACGTACAACTTTTCGCATTTGCAATCATTCGCTTGCACGCCTTTGCGCCACGTCTGGCCTGAATTTTAGAACTACTGTCAATTATGTTCATAACAGTGCGTGAGCTTATTTATATAATAGATAATAATTATTGAATGATCCTTTCATTATACAAATAGACTCACAGCAATTTAACTATTTCCGATTAACTGCACTGTGTATTGAATTCTGCAGCTCGTCAGTCGGTGAAAACAATAATTAACTAATGAATCTGATATATTTTTTATGAAATTTATATAAAAAAAAATAGTTTTAGGTTTATTAGTAAAAAGGTTTAAAGCGAAGTAAAAGACCCCTCTACATAAAAAAAATAATCAAATAAAAAAATTATTGAGTTAAAGAAAGACTGAGTTCGATCCCCACTCGAGGAGATGAAATATTTACTTAAATTTAGTTATATTTCCATTTCTTCGCTCTGGTGTCGAGGTTAAGCGCGGCGTTGAGTTCTGCCACTCAATACGCAATGCCTCCAGAATTCGGCAGAAAGTGGGAAACGGAGTGTCTTAACACTAGGTTCCCTCTCCCTACCCTGCTGTATGCGGGATACAGCGTGAAGTTGATTTATGTACATAAGAATATAAAATGTTAAATGCATTCTTTCAAAAATACATTAATTATATGTTTAATTTTTATTTTTAATCTTGTAGAAACATAACGTGATAATATTCTGTCACCCAACGTGCTATATTCTAGAACTACTAAAAACTTTAAAACGGAGTATATAACACAAAGCTCTTTCTGACATTCTTCAAATATGTAATAGGTTTATGGATTAATATACTTCATTTTCTTACATATTCTCAACAGTGGATAGAAGTTTTTCGATCACTTCTTTGACATGATTAACATGACCTACTTTTACCCTTTGTGTGACTTAACGCGGGCTTAGTGTACTTTACTAGTTGCTGCATATTACGAACAACATAATAAAATAAATGTTTACTCTACATTTTTTAAAGACTTATGCCTAAAACTTTTTTGGAAGTATTTCAACACAGTATAAATGTTTTATATTTAAATAGATATTAAATACAGAAAATAAAATAAACAGCAAGTGCTTACTAGGTTCTTCTACATAAACAACAAATAGCAGAAACATTATAAATTTAATGTAATCTATTAAAATACCTTTCTTTTGCATGGCTTGTTCCCAGAGTAATGATGTAATTTCTTCTACCCATGTGTTTCTTATCGATGGCTCTCTTGTCTCCAATTTGTAAGATTTCAAGTTTCTATTTTTGTACCAAATACTGAATTTGTATTGATCGTGTTCTTTTGCAGTAATACCGAGATCGTCCACTGGAATATGGTCCTTGTATATGAAGAACTCCACTGTTAATTGCTGAAAAACAAAATATATTATATTTAATCTTAAATGTTTTACGGAGCCAAGTTACAATTAAAATGTCACATAAATGTGTAAGTTTATTCTATACAAAAACTCTGATGGGAATTTCGCAACAACAATACAAACACACACATTCGAAACACTTTTATACATATTAGAAATCTATAATTCTTTACTTTTTGATAAAAAGTCAATGAATCGATCAATTTACCAACGATAATATTGCAGAAATTCCAGAACAATCTTTGATGTTGTTATAACGATGTGGAACAAATAATACCCTCCACTAATATAATAAAGGTTGGCTAATCACAAAAGGAGACTTATAGAAATCTAATAAAATTATTGGGTTCCTTCGATATTTCTTTGAATTTGAAGAATAGCTTGTGAATAGCAAAAATCGTTTATAAAAAATACAATAAAGTGTACGTAACATGTTTCCTGTGTCGTCGTACGTCCGAACCAACCGCGCGTGGTCAATTAGCCGTTCCACAGTATTAGCGAGGGCAAACATACAAGCAATACAGCTACTTACTTATATAATTCATATTCATAATGTTACATAATTAAACTTTTTAATAACCTGCCAACAACATTCTTTATTCATTTAGTTAAAGCATGTGTTGATTTTCATATTTGCCTATTTCGTGAAGTTCATTGTAGTTGTGGAGTGAGGAAAACCAAAAAAAAATAGCAATTTGTGATCAATAAATATAAACTCACTATAGATTTGAACTAACGATCTGTATATATGCGGGGACAATGTTTGTTAAAAACGTACGCCACTGCGGTGAAGTGGTCTACAACAAAATACATACCGTCCATTCTTGGTAAATAACATAAAACAAAACTAAAACATTGTACAGCGAATAGCGAATATATGGTAGAGCTACTATGTCGGATTTTGGCAATTTTAGTGAATGTAGTATCCAGTAAGATAGAATATAATATATAAGACCTAGAAAAGCTAGCCGTACGTAATTTCTCCGTCTACAAAATCAGCTTCCGACGCCAGTGAGGCGCGTCCGCGTAATAAACTATTTTTGCAATATCTGTCCAGTGTCTTATTATACGCCACGTTAAATGGAAGTGCTTTTTTGCAAAATGGAAAATACTTTGTCCTTTAAGTTTGCACCAATTAGAAAGGTTTCGTTACTATAAGTTTGTAATTACATGTAATTAAAAAAATATTTTTTACGAACACATTTTCCACATTATTGGGCTTTGAGATAGGTAGAAAAATACAGATTTACAAGTATGGGCAAACTGTTCGAGCCCTACTTTGAAATAAAGAGAGTTGAAGTTCATTGAGGCCAGTCATGGCGCAACGGCTCGAAGTGTGACTGTAAAACCGACTGGTTGTGGGTTCGATCCCCACTCGAGGAGATTAAATATTTACTTAAATTTATAATACCATTTCTTCGCTCTGGTGTCGAGGCTAAACGCGGCGTTGAGTTCTACCACTCAACACGCAATGCCTCCAGAATTCGGCAGATAGTGGGGGAACGGAGTGTCTTAACACTAGGTTCCCTCTGCCTAACCTGCTGTGTGCGGGATACAGCGTGAAGCTGATTTGAAGTTCATAAATATTAAGTATTTTGACTTACACACGTGCATCAATTTAATGAATGTATGTATGTATGTATGTAATACATGTAACAAATAACATATATTTGCAAAAACTTATATAAATGTCTGTAGGTACATTCAATTGAAGCGCAAGAACGCATCCAGGAAATGTGAGATCAAAAGTCAAAAGCTAGTGTTTCAACGGTCGCGTCTCTGTTTGGCTATACAAGCATTATAAGTATTGTATTGGTGCTAGATTTTCTAATCCTGGTAGACTTTTGTAAATATCTCAATAAAGAGTCTCGTATTTCGTCAGCGTTATATTAAATTTTTTTGGATCGAAATTTTTTAATGATGGTGTCAATCTGTATACAGCAGTTTCCTAGTATATAAAGTTCGTGTATAAAAATCTTATAGATAGATTTTGTTCGTTGAACATTGATTACAAAGAGGTGGTGATAGTCAAATTTGGACTTTGATTTCGTCACTCACAAAGACGTTGTGGGTGGTATGACTGATGTTATTACAAAATATTTTAATTGATGTAATAGGAATAGAAATATACTAGAAGCCACTGCGCGGCTTCGCCTGCTTTTTTGTGATTATGTTATTTAAGTATATTTAGGAAAAAATGGTTTGTTATTTTAGTGTAGTTATTTATACTATTACACACTTAATAAATCGTAATTTTAATCTTTTAGTACTTTATTTGATGCTTGCAAAAATTGTCGTATTCAATAATATATGAATAGTTGTTACATATATATATACGCGCGCACGGCAAACGTTTTATCCCCGTACATCGTATCCCGAAAATCTAGGATAAATAAAAAGTAGCCTATGAGTTACTCCATAACCCCCTCTTTGGGTCAGTGAAAATCCCATAGTAATCCCATCTAATCCCATTGTTCTACCTATCTACAAATCATCCTGTATATTGCTATTACATATTAATGCATATAATTTATTATAATACTATATTTAATGTATACAAACTAGTCAATTGAACACTCTTATCTATTGCAGAAATATTGCCGGCGTGGCGACGCGGGCGCATCAGTGACCACAATAATAAGTAATTTTTTATTATGATAATTTATGATTCATTATATTATGACTCATTATATAAACATTTTAGTGCCCAACGATAAAAATATTTAATATAATTATTGACTATATCAATACAATGCAGGCTATAAAACTAAAATGTATGAAGAAACACAAGATTATGTCTCTTTATGATAAATACGATATATTAAATAACCAAGTCATTTGGTTTTAATTTACTTTTAGAATGAATAAAACGGCTGAAACATGGAACACCTGCTTCATTGCTTAATTAACATAATTTTATTCATATCATATGACAGCTAAATTCAGAACTACTCAAATAAAACCTTCTTTTCACATACACAACTCAACTCTTTTATTAAATGTTATTTCTTTTGTATAACTTGTATATAAGAAGAAATACAGAGATAACCTAGTGTTAAGAATCCGCTTTCCGCTTATAAACCAGAGCGAAAAAATGAAAAGAATGAATTCCCATGAGCGGAAATCAACTACACACCCATCGTGCTTACAATCGGACGCTGACCCACTGTGCCTAATGTAAACAATATTGTGGTAAATATAAACTGTTTAATCTTAACAATAAAATCTTGCATAATTTTAATAAGAATGAACTAAACATAATTAGACAATGTTGTGTGCGCGCCTTTATCATAGTAAACTAACAGTGATGTAGACGTCAAAGACATTATCACGTTCTAAACATAAATCTTCTTGTAACTAATGTCTGCCACCACAATGTTTATTTATAATTAAATAGTTTTTATCTATTTCAAATTACTCTTCTAGATTAAATATTTTTTATTAAATCATTTTAGTTTCATTTTCAAATGCATAAGTAGAGATTTATGAATTTCCATTTATAAAGTAATCAGGTCAGTAGAACTTATTTATATTTTGTATAAAAATTTAATAAGTTACATACACATATATACATTATTAAACAATAGGTTATAAATATGTCATTTATATCATCCTTTTGAAAATAAAGATTCAAAACAACCTTATCTGTGAAAAACGCTATTCTTTTCCTCAAACTTTACAAGTTTGTTTTTGAATTAACATGAATAATAGAGATTAAAATATTCAAATATTTATTCATATTTTTTAATTTATCTATCACAAACCTATCGCACGTAGCTAACCGGCTACCAGAGAACTCATCTATAAAATATAATTTTAATTATGCTATAAAATAATATTTCTTACTGCGTTACTCACTTCATAATTCACCGAAACACAAAATCGATCCATTATTATTTAGAATAATAATATAATAACACAAAATAAACATCTCACCTTCCTGTATACAGCTGTGATGAGTACCAGCTTGTCGAAGAGGAACACCCGCATAAGCTGGCGTCGTCGCCGTGCGTTGTCCATTGCATAAAATTCGTTTTGAAGTAGCAGTCGTCCTTGGTTGAGCAGGTTCAAATGCGTCTATAAAGATGAAAAATTATATATATTTAAAAGTACTTATTTAAAAAGTGTGGAATAACACTTTAAAAATGTTAAATATATTTAAAAAGTCTTGATACAATTTCTATTATATTTATATGGGGCCACCATTGAGATCTGGGATGTCCTACCCAATAATAAATTATCAACCTCAACAAGTTCATTACAAAAAAAAATTTGTAGAGATTTTAATGTTTAATACGAAAAGAGCGATGAAATGGAAATATAAATTTAAATAAATATTTTGTTTCCGTGAGTGGGGATCGAACCCACAACCAGTCGCTTTACAGTCACATTTTGTGCCTCTGCGCCACGACCGACCTCATCAATCTAATGACCAATCAAGTAGGAAACGGAGTGTCTTAACACTAGCTTCCATCTGCCTACACTGATGTGTGCGGGATACAGGGGAGCACTACACGATACACACTACACGATACACTGCGATACACATCATTACCCAACTATACACTAAGTCAATTATTATAATGCACCTTCCATAAATATTATATTAATACACTTACCTATACTCTAGAATATGTCAAATTTATAAATAACAAATATATTTTTCCTTATCTTTGGAATATCGTTTTATATATATATATATATAGCAATCTACATAGTAATAAGCAAAACAAAAAATTTAAGATAAATGGTGACGCGTAAGCACAGTACTAAATATAAGAAATTGAAGTGCTGTGCTATAAAGATTAGTTTTCCGTTGACGATAAAAAGATGAAACATACATTCATATCACATTCTGACTGATAAAACTCATTTGGAGTGTATATATCCGTGTAAAGCCGGAGTTCCCAACCTTTTCTTGACCAAGGACCACTTTTATATAATTCTTGGTAGCAGGGACCACTTAGTATGTAGGTATAATAAAAATTAACTGTGATAATTAAACAGAATCTTCGCCTCACCATCCCGTCATAAAATTAAAATCGTTCGCGGACCATATTTAGGCTTCTGCGGACCACTGGTGGTCCGCGGACCACTGGTTGGGAACCACTGGTGTAAAGGAAGTACGACACATAATTTTATATCAATCAATAGTACAATAATTTATACTTTTGGTTAAGTAGTAACTTCCGATTTTCAACGATGGTCGTGGTGATAGTCATGTGATTAAAAATATTTAATAAATAGCATTTTCTCTTGCTAAAAAATAATAACATTTTAATTACTTTGGGAAACAAAAACTTGTAAAAATCGTCGTACAGTGGTCCTAACAACATAACCGACAATTTTGACATGCCTTAACAACAAATAATAAAAAAACATGCGACTCTGCATGATGTTAGAGCACTTGGAACGACTTGTTCGAGTCCCATTACATTCAAATATTTATGCATTTTCTGAAATATTTTTGAGATTTCCTTTAAGAATGAAACAATTAGATTATGTAAATATTAGTAAATATAAATTCTTACATTTAAGCTTATAATTAATATCATAATCAATATTTTAGTTACCGGACAGTCCGTTATGTTCTCCAGCGCCATTATTCCATCAACGGCTGTCAGGACGCACTCAATCATAGTTTTTGCCAGCTTCAAACTTTCCAAAGGCGTTTCGTCGGCGTCGGATAACTCTCCATTACTACCACCAGTTTCGTCACTGTCTACACTTAACTTAGAAATTCTAGAGTCTGACTCGCACCTCTCGTTCTCATAATTAGTGTAAGTTTTCACCAAATCGTCCAAAAACAGTTTATACCTCGGTATCCTTTGGACGGGTTCTAATAAATAACTTGACAGGTCTAACCTATCGCCTAGCTGTAATTGTCGTTCCTGTCAAACAAATAAAACAATGAACATAAATTAAGTTTCATAACTCTTGCCATTATTTGGGACTGTGTGAGGTACACATTCTGGAATTTATGTTAACGCAATGTTCTATCTATGTTCTTAGATAAAAAGGATGTGAAAGAATTTTCTTAAAGTAGGGTCGAAGTACTTTTCACTTTTCTTCAACTAATTTTCAAGTGGGATTTGAACCTACATTCACTGCAACAGTCAAAAATGCGTCACGTGTAGCGCGATATAAAACGAATATTGATTATCGCTTAATATAAATTGCCTTTCACCGGCTTTAGTACAAATTCGGGTCGAATGATATGTGATCACAATCGAGTAGGATTATTGGAGCAGAATTTTATCCGAATAACTAGACTGAGAAGTTAGTTAGAATGGAAATGGCGCAAAACCACGTATCAACTTTCACTGTGCTGGGTGTATAAATTTCAAATTAAATTCATTAAGTTCCTACATAATAATTAAAATTCTAGTATTCGTAAGTACGTTGTTAACAGTACGTGCCCGTACGTTGAGTACGTTGAGTGAGGTACATGCAACGGTAAAGTGTGAGTGTAACAGAAATTACTTTTACACACACTAACCATACGGATGTGAAAATAATAGTGATCGTGCTTTATCGTTGTATAAGTAGGTATTCACGGAATATTGGTAGTGTCAACGGCCGTTAGTTTTCACTCACTCTCTTAAAGCAGGTTTATCAATCGATATTCTAATAGAACTATGGGTATTTCACTAATTTTAATACTTTAAAAGTTTTATATTACTTCTTTTTCTGAAAAAAAAAACCTTTTTGGGGAAATACCTAAATAATAAAATTACGTTAAACATTCAGGATTATGATATTGATGTAACGGAAGCCATATCACTTTTAATAAAAAACGATAAACGTGTAGGTATTTCCGAGAGATAAATATAGAAACAGTAAAAAAATCCCCGTTCAAATCCACTTAAAACATTTAATATATTACGAAGTCACCATCACTCGCATTTTATGTATCACAGCATAACTTACCTGAAAAAATGGTTTATTTTCGAATACCAGTCTCGTTGCTCTCTTATTATTTCTGGAGTACATTACGTACATATTAAACCTTTGTTCCTAAAAAAGAAAAACGAGATAAGCTATAAAAAAAAATAAGATAAGCTCAATTTCTTTACATTTTCGAAAACTCTAGTTTATATAAAATATCGTTCAAAAAATCGTGCATTACTAACAACATTGAACCAAATTATCCAATTACAGAAGATCTATTATTCTACGTGAAATGTTCTCTTTAATATGAACAGTTGGAGAAAGACAGGTTCCTATTAAATTGGACGGTAAGTAAACAAAGCATGGAATCACGCACCACACCGGTCCGTGACACCATTTTTTAACGATCGTTGTAATTGATTATTACGCTTACTGGAATTCTTATTTTATGTATAACTCAGTTCTTCTGAAACGATCACAATATTTATCATTATTTTAAATACTTACAACTTACTTTGTCAGTCGTGGTAAACGCGACAGGTTGTGGGTTAGATTCCCACTCGAAGAAATGAAATATTTAATATTTTTATTTCTACGTTCTGGAGTCGAGAAAAAGCGCGGCGTTGAGTTCCGCCACTCAACACGCAATGTCTCCAGAATTTAGCGAAAAGTGAGAAGCTGATTATCTTAATTCTAGGTTCCCTCTGCCTAACCTGCTGCATGCAGAATATAGCGTAAAGAAGAAAAAATAATACTTACAAATCTCCGAAAACACTGTCCAAGTTTTCTGAGATCATTTTCACAGTCTCTTAACGCCGGCAAAAACTCTTCCGCATGAAAGCGACATATCCGTTCAATATTGGCAAATATGTCCGGTTTCATGCCTTTAAGCGTAGGCGGTATGTCTTCCCTCATCATCTCTGGAATGTAATCTTCAACGACGTGTCTCAAACGTTCCACATAGACATTTTCCGTATGCAGCAATTCATTTACGCGCTCCATCAGCCGTCTACAAAAAGACAAATATTTTAAATAAACACCAACAACTACAACTCAGAAGCCAGTCGTGGCGCAAGGACACAAGCGTGTGACTGTAAACGTGGTAGTTGGGTTCGATTCCCACTTGAGGAAATTAAATATTTAATATTTTCATTTTATTCGCTTCGGTGTCGAATTTCGCCACTTAACACGCAATGCCTCCAGATTTCGGTGGAAAATATGAAACGGAGTATCTTAACAATAGGTTCCCCCTGCCTGCTCTGCTACATGCGGCATATAGCGTTTACGTAATATGTATGAAAGAACCAAAAAAAGATCATAAAAATATGGCCTTCAACCTTGGAAAAGTTACGAAAATTCTAACAGAGATACGATAAAACTTTTCTTATTCGTGATAGCTGTTTTAGACCTAAGTATGCCTATAGGTATAAAGTATTATTGAATACAAAAGTAACCTTGGCACCGACCGGTGTCGCTTACGCTTAGATTTAAAATATCCAATGACCTCAATGAGTAACGAAATTTACGGAAGCTTCTATTTATTTAAAGATTAGATGTTATATTAAATGAAAAGTATTAATTATTGTACTATTTAAATGTTAATATTAAATTATTGTATTATTATTTTTTTCGATTAAAATTATGAAATATTATTAATATAATTAAAATAAAATATCCAATGATAAGGAAAAAAATATTTTAAATATAAGTAAATAATAATTCCCAAAATTCACTTACTAAATGTTTCTATAGAACTAAGTGTTTTAGTGTTTCACTGAATATTAGTAGTAGTATTAATATATAATAATGATCGGCCTTCACTATCACGTGTAATAATATTAAATATTCAGTAAGTACAGTGGAATTTAATTGATATAAGTGCTAATACTATGATATTAATGCTTCACTGATAGGGGAAGAATATGTAAACATTTGGATTCTGAATTCGTATATAGGAATAAAAAAAAATCTATATATAAATAGAAAAAAGAAGGAATAGAGAGAAGTTATAGTCATATATTTTTGGTAATTAAGTAGAAATTCGTATCGCCAGACGCATATGTGCTGCCAATCCAAAACTTTGAATGTTATTATCATACATTATAGTGTTATCGTTTCAATAAGTAACATTTTAAGGCTCATTAATTCTACTAAGATAAAAAAGGAGTACCTAATATTTTAGGTTTAATATATATACACTTCAATAGGATCGACTTAGTATAATATAATAGATGGTAAAAAACATATAATAGAAATATCTGGAATTGTTCGTTACTTTTAAAAAAATATAATGAAAAAGAATTCTCAAAGTGCGTGGAATAATTCACGAAAAGCGGTGCCATGTCCATTCTGCTCGGGACATATAAATTTTGGGCATAAAATCGGGGTGTCCCGGCACAATCGGGATGTCTGGCAACACTGATGCTTACCTACATATATAGCAGAATTCATCGTCCTAGCTTATATCCCAGACCGCTGTCAAGACCAGCCCAGGTCAACAGCATTTAAGTCCATTCGAAAAAAAAACTTAGCCTATATCGTGCTAGATATTGCTAGCTTATCGCGATGATCGTCGATTTCAAATTACTGAGAATATTTATAACATAAGTATTGGTTTACGACTTTATCTAAAATGTTATCTGATCGACAGAGCGCTAACCACCAGAGTAAAACTATCTTTTCCTACATAATAATATGGGCTTTCTAAAATAAGATAAAATTATAATGTAAGCGTTACAAATACTAGCGTTACAAATAAAAGACATTATATTCATTGCCATACATACTCGTGTGTTTAATTCGAAGTTATTACTTCTCCAACATTAAAAATGCTGTATATCTAGATAGTAGCTATATATAATATTTCATTGTTTCATACAGATAACAGTTTTACAATAGAGTATGTTAGTATTTAATTATTTTATTTATAAAGCACATTGAACCACAGTGATGCTAGCTTCGGCCGGCGATGTCGCATATTTTAATAATTATTGACAATTTATAGAATAATGAGCATTTTACTAGCTTTTAATTTGATTTTATATTTTCTAATCTAAACAAAACCAACATTTACCGAAGTTAAGGAAGAATAATATTGCGTTATTAACTTCACTGCAAGTTAAATTATTAACTCATATTACTGCAATAAGATCTCAGAACGCAATAGTGGTAAACTTACTTCTATGTAGTGTAGCAGCACTTAATAGCGTTGATTAATTCAATATTTTAGATAGTGTCTTATTTTTGTAGTAACTACATTGTATAAATTTATTTATGTAGTTTGTTCAAATTCATAATTTTACAAATAAAGGTAAAAAGGAAAGTACACGATAAAAATATTTAAAATTCTATCCAAAAACATAAAATGTACACCGTGATTGAATTGTATTCATTTTCTGGATATTATTAGAGGGATTTGATAAGTTACTTAGACATAAGCCGAAAATTAAAAAAATGTAAACATTAATAAAAAAAACTGTTCTGACTAAATGGAAACTTTAAGCAAAATACAAGTTTCACTTTTGACAATATTATACAATAATTTAAAAACACACAAAAACAATATTATTTATGTTCACAAAATACAGGCTAAAATCGCTTTGAACATGTTAATTACCGATAAAAGTGTATTATAACTGGTCTGCTACTCACTATTACGCAAAGCCGGTGTCAAATACGGCCTGTGCTGGCTGAAATATTTAACCAATGGTAAATAATGTAACAAATTATCGTCGACAGAAATCCGATTCATCATATGAAATATCATAGCTATGTGAAAATTATTATGAATAGATATATTTAAATTATACTGTTGGCGCGTAATTAGAGTGACATTTAAAAATAGAAATGAACGAACTGACGTATTGACATTGAAACACCGGATAGTTTCGATTTTTATTACTTATCTGTATGTGAAACAGGAGTGTAATATTACCTGATTGGCTACCTCTAATATATAAAAATAAAATATTATTTTATTTTTTCGTGGCGCAGGGGAACAAAGTGTGACTGTAAAATCGACTGGTTGTGGGTTCTATCCCCACTCGTGAAGATGGAATATTTATTTACATTCATATTTTCATTTCTTCGCTCTGGTGTCGAAGTAAAGCGCGGCGGCGTGAGTTCCGCCACTTAACACACAATGCCTCCAGAATTCGGCGAAAAGTGACGAACAGAGTGTCTTAACACTAGGTTCCCTCTGCCTCTGCCTACCCTACTACGTACGGGATACAGCGTGAAACTGATTGAATTTAATTTACTATTTTATTAGTATGTTTATATAGTAGGTATATAATTTGTACATTTTGTAAAATTTTCAAACAGTATAAAATTATTTTAGTTAAATGCATATACATATAATACGTAGTAAGAGCAAAAAGGATTACAATTACATTATACAGCTTTACATTATAAAGGCTAGTTATGTAGATAAACAGTGGAACCGTGACATAAGTTTATAAAATGGATTTGTGCAGCCTTAACAGTGTTCATCAAGGGCAATGACCATGATCTTGAACTGAGAACTAAAATATAAATAAACTTATCTTGTCAATTGATGTCGAGTAAGAATATTCGTATGTTATGAACATTATTCTTAGTAAATCTAGTGTTAAGACACTGCGTGCCCCATTCCGTCGAATTTTAGGACATTACGTTTGAGTAGAGGCACTCAACGATGCGCTTTGCCTAACTTCAATTTATTTAGTATCACAAATTAAAAATAGAAATGAACGAACTGACGTATTGACATTGAAACAGTGAAATTGACGTAATGACAGTTTAAAATTAATAAAATAAATAAAAAAAAAATATTTCACTTGAATTTTATGAAATGGTCAAACTGTTGATTAAGAATGAACATATTATTTCCATCTAGCCGTTGTCAATATTATATTATCTTTACTCAATCATTGTTTTTATAAGATTCATAAAACTATATTATAAATAAAGTTTTCATTAATAATACTTCTGGGAATCTCTGAAATATACAAAACAGGCGGAATATACAACAAAATGGCGAAATAATTATGAATAGCGGACAGAAGCTTTTCACTCACAATAAAACATGATTATCACCAAACGACTACCGAATATGCAGTAATATGCAATAATTAATGTCCGAAAGTTTCAATGCTGTAATGAACTGTCACAATAAGTGATATATGCTGTATTTAAATTATTATAAAATTCCTATAACTATTTACGTGATACAAATGAATTCATACCAATATTTATATTTTAAATATTATAAGTAGCAATGGATGTCGTGTCTTTTACTAATATTAAAATTTAAAATAATAGTTATATGATATTTTTTTACTTAAATATTTTTAAGAAAAAATCTTATCATTTTAAAATATTTCAACTCATGTTTTTAAATTGCTTGGACTGAAATATTCACTAGAATTTTAAAAAAATCTTTCATAAGCTTCATTAGATTTGCTTTATTCACATTCATTTGCTGAATAAGGAATAAATCTTTTTTCACTAATTTCAGATTGTGATAATCGTACTAAAAATATACGTGTTCCACACTTCTAATGACTATCGATCGATACAGTATAAGATAACAGAACATCACATTTATTTTTAGTTAAAAACTCCTAAAATGTATGTAAAAAATAACATAATATGATTTAGTTTCCGAAATCCGTAATAGCAACAATATTACAACAGCCAAATTGACTAAGAACTATTAATTTTAAAAAATAAATAATAATAAAACGAGCCCTTCAGCTATTAAAAATATTTAAAAATCTCTCGTATTCATAGCATTGAAAGTTTAAAAAAAAAACTAGACAAACATTTTAAACAATAGTAGCGTGTGTCAGTGAGTGAATAAATAAATCAAAACTGCATAAAATAACAATGAAAGGTAGATCACGAATTACTCATGTGTATGTATTGCTGAAAAAGCAAAACGATTGCGTTAGTGTTTATAAACAATATATGTATTATGTACGTTTGTGTGTGTGTTCAACGTAAGATATTACACAACGCTATTGAATATGCCCGTACAATAACATAAACTGCTTAAATATAACAAGTTAATTATAACAGTTAATCGCATCATAAAGAAGAAAAGGACTTGTTATGTTTCAAATATTTTATTGTTTAGTGATATAGTTAGTGACTTTACTTACTTAGTGATTTAATTAATAAATTTTAAATATTAATAATTTCCAGAGAAGGAGCCGAATTCACAACTATTTCGTCTCATCGTATCAACGCTTCAATGGTAGAAATTTTACACGTTTTATAATATCTAAATGAATTATTCATTTTGAATGAAACAATGAATAATAAATATATTATTCATTTAGCTACAACCTTCAAAATCACAAAATTTGAAGGTTGCTAACACATACGACGAGACATGACGTTCATACAATTAATTCTACTCTTTTATTACAACATTATAAACAATTAAAACTATATCAAAATTGAATCGTATTTTTTTTAAATTCCCTTATGTAACATATCTATATATATAAAAGGACTTGTGCTGACTGACTGAGGTAAGACGCACGCAGAGCCGTAACCGCTGATGGTAGAAACGTGAAATTTGGGCAGATGTTTATTTTCATATTCTGGACATCCACTAAGAAGGGAATTTCAAAAATTTTAACCCTAAAGGGATGAAATAGGGGTTGAAAGTTTGTATGGAAAAAAATTTAATCTGCACCGATTTTCATAAAATTTGAAATTCAGACTCTTAAAAATATTTCATTGAACACGTGTTTCATGGTTTTTAAGAATTCACCCCCTAAGGGTTCAAATAAGTGGTTGAAAGTTTATATGGAAAAATCTTTAAATTGCCACCGATTTTTATAAAAAATTAAATTCAGACTGTTAAAAATATTTTATTGAACGTGTTTTTTTTAGAATTCACACCTAATAAGCGGGCGAAGCCGCACGCGCCCTCTAGTATAAAATAAAGTTCCATCAATAATATATGTGGTAAATAGAAGAAACTGCTAAAGAATGTTGATATATTTACATTCAATAAAACATGTACTATTTCCCTATCCTGGTTTATGTTTATTTCAATACAATTATTTAAAAAAAAAATTATATATATACAGCTTTACTCTCTATCCCGCATGTAGCAGGGCAGAGGGAGCCTAGTGTTCAGACATTTCCCTCCTCATTTTCCGCCGAACTCTGGCGGTATTGCATGTTGAATGGCGGAACTCAACGTCGCCCTTTGCCTCAACACCAGAGCGAAGAACTTAAAAATTATATATTTCACCTCGAATGGGGATTGAACCCACAACCTGTCGCGGTTACAGTCTCACACTTGTGCCCCTGTGCCACGACTGGCCTCTAAATATTAATAAATATCATAAACGTTTATTTATTTCAATTTGTAAATTGTCCGCTTTAATATAAATGCAACGCAAATAACGGAATAAAAACCAATTCATGTCGCCATTAGTGTGATAACAAATTAGTTTTATTTAGGCAAAATAAATTCACTTTTCTACAACATTTTCATGAATTATAATTTCCACATATTACTTTTGTATTCATATAGTACCTAATTCTTGCAAAAACATAGTATTTACCAACAAGCAACAAACAAAGCAATGTTACAAACTTACTTGTAAATATCGGAAAATGGAGAGTCCTAACACTATAGCTCTTTTTCTGTAAGAAACTACTTTTGTTTTTATTATGTACAATTAACCAGAGCATTAATTTGTGCAAGAAATAGATAAATAAAAATAGATAAACAAAACTAAAATCGAGTTTCATTAACTCGTACTGTGCTGGAAAACTAAAAATATTCAAGGTTGAGTACTAAATGGACGTTTTGTTTACTTTACACAATCATATCTAACGATACTAGGTAGGTATATGATACTAGCATATTTTAAAATAAATCAGCTTCACGCTATATCCCGCACACAGGTGGTGGACAGAGGGAACCTAGTGTTAAGACACTCCGTTTCCTACTTTCTGCCGAATTCTGGAGGCATTGCGTGTTGAGTGGCAGAACTCAACGCCGCGCTTAACCTCGACACCAGAGCGAAGAAATGGAAATATAAATTTAAGTAAATATTTCATCTCCTCGAGTGGGGATCGAACCCACAACCAGTCGGTTTTACAGTCACACCTCATGCCGCTGCGCCACGACTGGCCTCATATTTTAGTGAGATGGATATTTAATATTTAACAATAAATTACAAATTGTATTCAGTGGTCTGCATATTTGATAAACGTACGTATCTAGTTCACAAACTGTTTAATTAATTAACTGTGACTTAAGAGATCGCCACGTTATTCGTGTAAGATTTACTTGTAGTTAGTCGTACTATGTGTTATATTGCATTCATTATAACCAGCTCCGCTTATGATTGAGGTAAACTCAACCATGCTAACTACACCTACTCGCCTCGAACCATATGAATAAACATCAAGGTGAAACCTCATACGTAGTACGAAGCAAGCAGGACAGCTGAGCGTGCTTGTGTGCAATAATCACCTGTCAACTATTTTAATGTATTGTGATTTGTGAATCATTTTATCATAGAATTGCATAATGGCGTTTCAATACAATTATCGGAGTACTACTTAAATAAACCTGCTAATCGATTCTACTATATTGCGTATTTATTTACTCGATTAGGGTTAACAAGAATTTGATACAGATAGTAATATTCGTCCTTCGTGCATACACTTATAAGATATTGAACAAAGACGCGCAAATGTATTATCGTGTATACCACTATCACCATTCTCCAATAGTAGGCCGATCATTTATCAGCTATCGATGTGTGACAAAGCCTCGCAATGATATCGCAAATATTTCTTGTGATATTAAAAAAACGACCTTACCTTCGATATTTCTCCTTTTTAGACTCAACTGGCATCAATACCGGTTCTGTGGACTTTGATATACACCACTCGTTTACTGCACTGACAGTAAGAAACTCTGTATCTGGCGCGTGACATACCTCCGAGCCGAATTCGTCGGAGGATACTGTAATACTATCATACTTTTGATATGGTACCATGTCGAGAGATGATATTGACTTGATGCTAACATTGTCAAAGTTACATTGCTCTTCGGAAACACCAGACAAATTGTCCCCTTCATCGCTCTCATAATCATTAATCAAAGTGTCTGTAGATTGGTCGGTCGATAAAGTATCCGTCCTACCATCGTCAACGTTAACAATATATTCTTCACCAGATTCTATCTTTTCACTATCCGTTGAATCGTCACTGCTGCTTTCATTTGAAGAAGACTCCGTATTTGTATTTATTTTAATTTCTTCCTCGTTATCAGATGGCTCTGACAATTTTAATCTAAGCAATTTCTCTAAGTCACTTTGCTTGACACCGTAAGACCAATGAGTTTCTCCTGCTCGTACTTGTCCCCCGATTGACGATTTTCTGCGTATGACAGGAGGTTGCCTTGAGCGACGAAGGACAACAGGTGATGAAGATGGAGTGGTGAAAGAGTACCGCCTTTCAAGCGCTACAGGCTCCTCTGGAGCCGGTGACTTACTACATACAGACGTATTATCCTTAAACGGCTCTGGTGGGGGAGGTGCTCGTCTATGGGGCTTTAAGGAAGATGACTTTCTATCAGAAACAAAACCCGAGGAGCTCGATTCACAACTTATTTCCGATACATTAGATAAAATAGAATTCACTGACACATTCGAATTTCTGTCTTGTGATTTAGGCACTGGCGAAAGATGGTGAAGAGGAAGTTGTAAACAGTTTGTAATGTTATTTAAACTACCTAACGCGGGGTCCCTAGTACGTTCAAGAGATTCACTAGAACCATTTAGACTGATACCAGTTTTTTCAAACCGAAGTATCATATCTTTAACACTAGTTTTGTCCTTTCTTAATTCAACTTCGTCATCATCAGAGACGTTTCTATAGGAAGACTCGTCTATGAA